>OZ032117.1:10941722-10984222 GCA_964026355.1 Pseudorhiza aurosa
CAGACGTGGGAGCAGTACTCTAAAGAAGGACGGATTTGGGACTTGTATATAGATAGAAGGTGAGAAGATGAGAAAAACCCACGGGCTCTGGCGAGGAAACCGAGCTTTTGAGATGCATGTTTAGCAAGGGAATGGATGTGAGTTTTCCTAGTGAGATTAGATGAAAGAGAAAGACCAAGTTGTGTGAAAGAAGCTGAAGTGTCCAGTTCATCACCATTCATGAAGACAGCTGGAAAGTTTTGATTACGTTTGCGTGAAATGACAGCCTGTTTCGTCTTGCTTTGGTTGAACGAAACTAGGTCGTCTTTACCCCACTTCTCCATAACTGTCAGATCATTGGAGAGAAGCGGGGCTGAAATATTTCTGTTGAGATGTATCTTGATCTAATCTAGCTGCCCCTTAAAATGGTCAATCTAACAGGCTTCCAAGGATTTCAAACATGTTTATACATATATTCATTACCTTACGAATAATGTTTGTAAGAGTCGGTGAAAAGCTGGCAATTCTTAAGACTGAACTGATTTCTTTCATGCATACATTTTCCAAATAGAAAACATTTAAAATGAGTTTATCCCATATTTACATATTTTAGGAAGGCATTAACATAATATATCTATAGGAAGCAATAAAAAGCATACGATAAGAGGACATCTTTTATTCCATCAGCATATAGCTGATTGCGTTGGTGCTATAAACTAGCAACGCATGTAGCAACATATTTCAGAAAAATAGGAAATAAAATGAAGATTAACTGAATTTTAAAAAAAAATTGCAAGTTCATGGAATTGAGACAGTTTCGCTTGAATGCACAGCGATGCATAAGATATCAAACAAACCATTGGCATTTTGGATTTTTCTTCTTTCTTTTTTTTTTCTTTTTTTTAGTGAGTTATGTTGGGGACAGGCCATGGTGGCCTATGCAAAGCCCCAACAATGGAAGAAAGGAGATAGCGAAAGGCAAAGAGGAGAGAGATCAGATCAAGTTGATTTATCTTAGATATGAAACATGACATGTTGTAAGATTCAGGAAAGCAATAAGAAGGCAAGGCATTCCATAAATTGCATGTTCTAGGGATGAATGATGATTTGTGGGATAAAGTTCGTGGATTAGGCAGTAAAATTTGGAAAGGGGTGATTGAGATGAGCTTCTGGTGGTTCTGACACGCCTCAGAGGAACTGGAATAATCTCCCTGTTCTCCTTAGAGAGGAAATGCCCGTGGAAGTATCTATAAAAGATGGAAAGATCTCCAACTAAACGACGATGGGAAAGAGGTTGGAGGGATTTGGTGAGGTTGGAATTGTTGATAATACGAATGGCTTTGGACTGAACTTTGTCGAGAAGACAGAGAGTAGATTTTGGAGCACCACCCCAGACGTGGTAGCAGTACTCTAAAGAAGGACGGATTTGGGACTTGTATATAGTTAGAAGGTGAGAAGATGAGAAAAAGCTGCGGGCTCTGGCGAGGAAACCGAGCTTTAGAGATGCATGCTTAGCAAGAGAATGGATGTGAGTCTTCCAAGTGTGATTAGACGATAGAGAAAGACCAAGTTGTGTGGAAGAAGTTGAAGTGCCCAGTTCATCACCATTCATGAGGACAGGTGGAAAGTTTTGGTTATATTCACGTGAAATGACAGCCTGTTTCGTCTTGCTTTGGTTGAACGAAACTAGGTTGTCTTTACCCCACTTCTCAATGACTGTCAGATCATTGGAGAGAAGCGAGGCTGAAATGTTTCTGTGGAGTGGGATATCTGTGGAAGCATGGTCATTTGGATTGAATGAAAAGGAAGAACTTAGGAAGGTATCATCAACAATGGAATGAATGATAGAAGACGTGGAGGTAAGCAGGTCTTTGTGAAGAGAATGAAAAGTACAGGGGAGATGACAGAGCCCCGTGGTATAGCAGCATTGATGGAGTGCAGATTAGAGAGGAAGCCATCCACTCTGATGGCAATCGAAACTGCCAATCCATTTAATGAGAGTGTGATGGAGACCAAATATTGGTTGTTTAGCGAGAAGATCTTTGTGCCAGATGCGATCAAAGGCCTTGGAGAAATCGAGAGAGATTACTCTACTCTCACCATAGGATTATAGAGCAGAGGAGCAGACATAGACAGCATAAACAAGAAGATCACAAGTAGACATGGTTTTTCGAAAGCCATACTGGTGATCAGAGAGAAGATTGTTTGTTTCAAGGAAGGTAAGAAGTTGCTTAGTGATGATGGTCTCCATAGTTTTAGAGATGAGTGAAGTGATTGCAATGGGACGATAGTTGAGTGGATTAGACTTGTCACCTTTTTTGGGGATAGGAAAAATATGGGCTTGCTTCAACGAGGTGGGAAATGTGCCAAGAGTGTAGGAAAGCTGGAATAGTTTGTTAAGAATAGGGGTAAGTTAAGGAGCACAGGTTTTGAGAACTATTGCTGGAATACCATCAGGGCCTTTGGATTTGGAGGTGTCAAGCTGGAGAAGGGTTTGGCGAACTTTTCGTGTGGAGAACTCAATGGGTGACATAGTGGATTTTGAAGGGGGGAAGTGATGAGGTTGGACCCCTTGGTCGTCCAGGTTGGAGTTGGAGGCAAAGATTGACGCAAAAAGATTAGCCTTGGATGAAGGAGTGGCGGAAGAGAAGTCAGAGCTGTTTTTTAGTGGAGGGAAAGATGATTTGCAAAAGTTTTGGGAGACAACTTTGGCCATAGACCAAAAGGAGCGAGTGCCAGCCTTGCAGGAAGCGATTTTGTTGTTGATGCGTTGGACGAAAGATGATTTGGTATTTTTTGTGGTTTTGGCGCAAATGTTGCGTGAATGGATGAAACAAGGTCTTGAATGTTGAGTTTGAAGTCGTTTCCAATCCTGAAATAGTGGGTTTTGTTATTCACAGCTTTGGCGCACTGTGAATTGAATCACTTACTTAAGGGAATTTTTTACCAGGCTTGTAAGAAGAGGGAATAAGAAGATCCATGCCAAGCAGCATTGCATTGGTGAGAAGGAAGCAAAGAGGAAAGATCATTTGAAAAGCCTGAAGACCAAGGGTAAGAAGAGTAAAAAGTGCAAAGGGAGTCCCAGTCAGCCTTGCTGTAGTGGAAGACTCTTTGCGGAGCAAAGGGTCTATCGAGTTGAGGGAGGAAGTCATGCCGTAAGGTTATGAGACAATGATCAGAGTTACCAAGAGGAGAGCTAACGGTGGGAGGAGAGTAAATGCTAGGATTGGATGTGAGGAAAAGATCGAGAGTATTTGCTTTGTCTCCTGCACGATCAGGAACGCGTGTCGGCTCTGAAATTACCTGTGTCAAGTCATTGACAATGGCAAACGCCTCAGCTTCCCGACCAGCAGGGTTGGTGACATTGGAGGAATAGGAGAGCCAGCCGGAGTTGTGGATGTTGAAATCACCAAGAACAATGATTTCAGAGCGTGGAGATTGTAAAGTGATGGTTTCTATTGATTTAGAAAGGTGGTCGAAGAGAAGTTCATGATTGTTTGAGTTAGGAGCGCGGTATAGACTGCAAATGTACTTTGTGGCATGAGGAAGGGAAATCTTCAACCAGAAGAGTTGAAAGCCAGGATTAGAAAGATCGAATTTTTTGAGGTGTAAGGTCTGCACATCAGAGCGAATAAATGCACAAACCCCATCATTAGGGAAGAAGGAGGAAAATAACTCATAACCTGGGCATTTGAGATGAGGAGAGAGAGCGGTGCTGTTACTGGGATCAAGAGGTTTGATTTTGGTTTCAGTGAGGAAGAGTGCATAGGGGTTTATGGATTAAAGATGATAATGTACTGGATTGATGTTGGAAGAAAATCCACGGATGTTGCAGAATGAGATGGAAAAGGGTTGAGGTGCCACGTTAGTTGCTGCAGTTGAGTTGTTTAAATTGTTTTGAATCATGTTGAAGGAATGGTGAGTAGTGGTTGGGACAGTCAAAATGACAGTGGTAGCGGTAAACTGAAATCCCTTGAGAGCTCCCTTAGCTATCCTGTGGCCTCAGAAGGGCCCCCGGAGCTGCGAGCTAAGAGTGGCTCCAGTTGCGAACTGGCATAACAGACAGCCCGGGATTATCCACCAGCTGATGAGGCAGCCTCCCAAAGCGCTACCAATGGGCTTGGGCCTCTGGAGTACAACTCTAAAGGATAAGGTATCGTTAACCAGCCACCAGAAATATTGCATGAGAGCACCGAAAGGAATATGTCCATACTGCGGAGAAAGGAAATCGGTAGCCAATATGGCTCGCCATAAGAGGATGTGCGCGATGGGAAATGAAAGAATGTACACGCTAACTGAAGAAGAAAGAAACACGCAACAAGAAAAGAGAGAAAATGAGAAGAAAGGAGACCTTGTCCGATGCGAACTCTGTAATGACTTTAAATCTAAAACGAATATAAGCAGGCATCGGAGAATATGCAATGTGACAAGAACAAACAGTAGTTGTAGTGGTAATCGAATGCCAACGTCGAGATGAGACACTGGACGGCGTATTCCCGACGGGGAATGAAAGCCAATAGATAGATAGATAGGTGATGATGGTGATGATGATGGTGATGGTTGTGGTGATGGTGGCGGCAATGAAGGCAGATGGCACCAGTGATTCATGAAAGAACGATGAGCTAGATCTTACCAAAGTCCTAATATCATGAAAATATAGCAGCAACAAACCTGTTGACAGTATGTATCAAGATGAACAAAGACTTCTTCATACACCTTTGATCCATATTTCGATGCAGCAACTTCCGATGACCGAAGCAAGCTCTCTGAAATGGCCAGCAAGTCTTTGTAAAGGCCCACAAATGCCTGCAGCAGAACAAAAATAGTTTACATGCAGAGTGGTATTGATATAATCGTAAAGGACCTTGAGTGATAGCAACTTCTTTGCTAGCTCACCAAAGTTGCTCACCTGTATGAATGTGAATTATTAATTTCATGATTATCATTATTGTCATTTTTTAATCCATAAGCCAGCCAGGCCAGCCAATCTCAAACTACCAATGTAATAGTGAGGTTTGTGATATAAGTTTCAATTGAATTTGAATGAAATATTGCTTATTATGATACTTCATTTCTAAATTTTTTCGAGAATTCTACTAGCTTCGCTGACCTTCCGACAATTTTACATCCCTCTATTCTCACAGGAGTCAATTTAGGTCCAGATCTTCTACCCTCTACTTCAAACAATTTCTATACACTTTTGAATAAATGGTCGGTTTGGAGACAAATATTGGAAATAATGCACATTGGAAGAAAAAAATACAAAAAGCTGGCATTAAGTTTGAAGTCTAAATATCAAAAGCTATAAGCACCCTTAGTCTTTTTCATAACTCCTCTGTGGAATTTTTGGAAATCTTCAATGCTTGAAACTCGGCCAAAAAAACCAGGCATTACGCGGTAAAAAAATTAATGGCTATTGCAATAAGGACTTCTTAGAAAGTTTTTGTCATACGAATAAGAGATCCCAACTCATTCATTGACAGCATTTTCAGTTGTATCTTTTATAAATTTGCTTTCTTCTCGTTGGTTATCATTCAAATGGTCGATTGTAAACTACTAATGTAGAAAGGTTGGCAGCTTTTTATCAGTGACTATTCCGGTGAAATGAAGATTGAAAAAAAAACATAAGCAAGACGCAATGTATTTTAGAGAGAGGGATTCCCTTAGAAAAAACTTAGCATTAATGACATGGGGATAAATTGCCCCACTCATTCTGCAGCTAGAAGTAACATACTGAAGGACTTATATTTCATATATTTCAATATATTTTTATATATTTCAGTATACCTTTAAAGTTATGCTTGGAGAATACCATCCAACTGTGTTGGAAACAAAATATGATAAAGAGAAAAAGCCATGGTTGTCAAGGTGCTCACACAAGCATAACGGCGTGTGTAAACGACATTGGCTTTTCCCATCGCCAGCTTTCTATCAGTAAGTTATGTAAAGACCATTTCTATTCCTAGTTGAGAACATGCGAAAAGTAAGCGATATAAAACCCAGATTAGAGACGCTGGAACGACATAATTCACGACAGGCTTGTGCCGCCGTGTATGACGTCCTTGCTTATGATATACTTTGCTTCCCGCGACAAAGTCAAGAGTAGTTTACGGAAAGATCCAAAAAGAACAGTCATACATTTCACAGAGGTGAATTTTAAAGAAACGGAAAAGGGAAGCTTCTAACAGTACAGTAGCAATCACATTGAATAATGAGTTGCAAGATCTGAGCATAACAGTTAATGAACTTGAACATCAAAAAAATTACTAAATAAACTCATGTTTTACCATAAAGAGAACAAAACATAATCTAGAAAATGCATTGCTGGTAAAAATTTTAGCGAAAACGGTTAATCGTAGGGAATAATCTACCTTTCCATAGGCACAGAATGCTTTTTCCACTAATTCTGTCGTGAGGACCTCAGATTTGATTTTTTGCCGAAGCATTGAAACAACTGATTTCTTCTTGACATACATCCCATGCATCACGATCAATACATAAAAGTCCAGGATCTGTGTTGGAAAGAAAATATCAATGAATACAATATTTTTGGTATAGCAAAAAAGCTAGAGGCGATGAATGAGAATCCTAATTTAACTAATTCTTTTGCATATGTGATTAAAAAGATAAATACTGGATTTTCCAATCTTAAAGGGGAAGTTTTTGTGCATCAATCAATCTTATTAATGCATGCTTACACAGAGCGACTTCACTTGGGCTCGTTGCACAGTTCTTTAATGGTGCCGTGCGTCGCAAAAGCCACTCACTATCAAGACGAATTCGAGAAATTCTACTAGAACGTCATCTCATCTTATCTTCTCCTAGTGTAAATTGGAAAAGAACAGCAAATTGTGCGCACCTTAATCAATTCAAATGTACAATAGAAAGATAGAGCAAGCGGAAACTGTTGCTGCGAAAATGGAAAAACAAAAAGAAGAAAGCAAGGAAAAAGGTTACCTTCATTGCTGAGGGATCTGTGATGGATTCAATCGTCTGAAAAGGAGCGGAAAATACAGTCAAATTGAATTCAATAAAGTCATTGAAGAATAGAATAGCCTGCATTTATGGCCTTAAGGTAGATTGCTCGCTTTGTAAGCGGCATGCAAGGGTTGCTTGCCCTATGCAGTCTATACCAAACACTTAATGGTGGAGCATGCTACTGTCCTGCATTGTAAGCAATCGTTAGGAAAAGATAAGGGAGCTGAACACATAGGGCTACCAAACTGCCAGCCACCAACTGCAGTCTTAGCTGTGCTTGCAAAGCTGTGTAGCCCATAGGCTGAAGAAATAGAGATTGAGGATACTTGACTTTGACTCTGAAATTCTGTATGCGGAAGTTTATTGAGGAGATAAATAGAAGATAAAGCAATTATAGAAAACGATAAAAAAAACTTGGAAAGAAATTATGACAATTTAAGAGGTAGTTGACAAGATATAAGAACAAGTCAGATATTATATTAATACAAGCATCGATTTATTGGATATATTTCCACCACACCATTCCTAAATGAGGAGCCGTTGAATTTTCTTTAAAAGATATAACTTTATCTTTCTCTAGGATTTGGAGAAGAAATGCGAAAGTTAACGTAAACTTTGATAAGAAGGCAGCTATCAATGATCGCACCTAAAATGTAGGCCATTAATAGATTCTAAGCCATGTATGGAACCGAACTAATGTCCCTCAACTGAAATAATAATAAATCCCTTGACAAACAAATCTTCTATAAAAAAATGAGAATTTTCTATCCAGCCATAATCACCTTTGCCCAGCCTGTTGCTACACATTTCTGAAATCTTAATGCCAACTGAACAATATCTAGCATCACCAACTCGTGATCTTTACTTTCATCATACTTTTCCCTGGATCAAAATATCAAAATGACTAACAAGATGTCTTCACTCTTAAAAAACGATCAAAACCAGCACGGGCAATAAGGACGGTATCTAATGTGATGCACATTCGATTTCGAGCATAGCTGAAACCAGAGACAGGCCTCTGAGTTTCTTCTAGGGAAGTGGTGATATTAGCAAGGGCTGAGAAGATCCAAACACCGCTTTGTCTGTGCAGCCAAAATTGAACTGCATAGCACTATTCTGAAAGGACTCTTTTCTTGTCACTTATGAAACAAAACTGTTCATACGCATAACAGCTGTTTTAGAAATTTCTCATTCAATAGCGTCAATCCTGAGAGGAATGATAATAAAAATTTGAAGCCTCAATGTATCTTTAATTGCCCAAAACGATCCCTCTCTGCATTATTGTCCAACGCGTAGGAATATTCTTATTTTTGATCGTAGTTAGTCATTCTCGTTTCCTTTTCAGCCAGCTGCAACTAAATTATTTACCAATGTGAATATAATTAATGCTCGAGTCTTCAAGAGGATTTTTATAGCAGTGTTTAACAATGCGTCAGCTAAAATACATTCTCTAGTTTGATGCTTCGCTTCGACAACTGAAGATACATTGATGTCCTTAACCTTGCTGATTAGCAAATATCTAAAGAAGAAACGGTGAAAGGACCCCACCAAACTCTTACTGAATAGAGAACGTTCCGTGTAAAAGCATTATTAAACGCAGCATGTGTGAAAAACCTTACCTGGCAGTCGACGAAAATTCTGGGTTTCCAAAAATATGGCTGCTGCCGAAATCTAACCTTGCCCGTAGTTCACCAATGACCTGAAATTGCACGAGAATCTTTTAGTTAAACGTTAAGCGTAAAAATAAAGGCATATAAAGGCAAACAACAGAATAGCACGCATGCTTGTACAATCTAACCAACGCTCCATATAATGTAAGAATTGAGTTGGATTGTCCAATTAGCTTGCATCGAGGACAAGGTAAATGACATATGCAAGTTGAAAACGAGGCAAGATATTATCGTTGCAATTGCAAAATCTACTGCTGCTGAACTAAAACGAGGCAATCAATTGGAAACTTTTATCAATGGAATGTGCAAGCTTTGAATTGCCACCTTTTAATATTCCTGCACTTTTTCGAAGATTTGGGTCAAGAGGTGCAAATTTATTTCAACGGTTAAACGCAATTAGTTCTTCTTTCAATTTCGGTATCGAATATTTTCTGCATTGACCAAATGTACCAATGTCCTAACAAGTTCTCCTACCAATTATTGAGTTTGCAATGAAAATTTCCTATGGGATATAAGTTGCATTCTTTCGACGTATGCATATTTGATTTTCAAGCTATTAGCTCGACGAAAACCTGCATAATATTCATTGTCTCTGGTTAGAAATGAAATTTAAATTCCTTAAAAAGACGAGTCAAAGAAGAAAACGCAATTGTAGCAGAGCGTGTGTTTTCTCTTTTTCTGCTATCAATGTATTAAATGCATTGAATCATGATTCATTTTTTGCTGTTAAAAGTAAAAAATTGATTATGAAAGAAACACTCTACTTGAGCTTGTAGCCATGAAAATACGAAGACAAAACGAAGGGCTGGAATACCAGAGGGAAAAGGTGATATGACATTGCCATGAAACATGAACTTCAACAGGTATCAAAATAATTTTGCAAGGTACTCAGTTAGAACTGAGTATCATTGTACCTCAACACAATCATCATCCGTCACTGATTGCAGTATGAACTTGACAGCAACAGGGCAATCCTCCAAGTTTGCTGAGTCAAGTATCTCCAACACCGATTGTCTTACCTTGAAAAAAAACCAAAACATTTGGCTGCAACTCAGGAACTAAATATTTCTGATAGTTTCGTGAGACCTACCAATATTAATGCGCCTTTCCCATTAAATATGATGGTGTACCAATCATACTTCATGGAATACAAGACAGACATGCAGTTTGATATATTTCAACTGATGACTTATCAAGATTATGAACAAATTCACTAGATACATTCGATCCAGTTCGATACTAGAATATCAATGTCGTGATCTAAGAGTGTGGACACATAACCCAAGAGTCAAGAGTCTGAACCCAGTACTGTTAAGAACAAGTGCAATACTGAAAGACCCGAATGGGAGACCAGCCTACAAAATTCCAACGAGCCTAGATGGTCTGCTTCTCTAAGTAGAACACACTTATATTTCGTTCAACGAATTCGATTGAATCTTGCACATAAATAGACACTGCATTTGGGATGAGAGTTTATTTGAATAAGCACAGCTTTGCTGATTACTTAAAATAGTCAAAGACGATTTACAAATAGTTTATTAGATAAATTCGTCGATAAGATCGTTGGTATTGAACGTAAAAATTTAGCAATCGAGAATAATTCATTATCATAGCATACCTCTGAGAGCAGAGTTCCCTGGAGATTTAGATTTGAAAAAGCTTCAATGATAACTGTCGTAAGCTGCGAATTATGCATCAGCATTTCTCTGCAAAAATAGGAAGATCAAAATAGCATAAGGATGACGTCAACTGAAACAAACACAGTAACAATCCATGTGGCAACCTCAGGGGATTAACAAGGCCCGATCTTTTAGCTTTCTGGGGAAAGGCCCTGGTGGTCAGTAGCGAAGCATTGGCAAAGGAAGGAAGAAGAAGGCTGAATAGAAAAGGAGATAATATCAAGTTTATTGATTCTAGATTTGGAAAAATATGAGTTATGGGATTCCGGGAAGGAAGAAGATGGCAATAGATTTTATAGTTCATCAGTGGTTGGAACGAATGATGATTTGGCAAGGGTGTGCGTAGGTTGATATATTGTTGGTCCTAACACGCCTCACAAGAACAAGCAAAATATCCGTGATTTCCATAAAAACAATTCCCCTGAGCTTATCTGTAAAAGATGGAAAGTTCTGCAACTAAATGATGATGAGAAAGAGGTTGGAGGGATTTGAAATATTCCTTATCAGACGAATGGCTTTGAACTGGACTTTGCCAAGAAGGCAGAAAGTGGATTTAGGAGCACCACCCTAGAAATTAGAAATGGGATGATTCCAAAACGATTGAAAAATTATTTGGAGCAAGATTGAGGCCTTACGGGGGGAGGCGGAATTTTGAAGGAAAGAGAGCCAATTGAAGGAGAGAAATATTGAGGGAGCTAATTGAAGGAGAGAAATATTGAGGGAGCTAATTGAAGGAGAGAAATATTGAGGGAGCTAATTGAAGGAGAGAAATATTGAGGGAGCTAATTGAAGGAGAGAAATATTGAGAGAGCTAATTGAAGGAGAGAAATATTGAGGGAGCTAATTGAAGAATCAGACGCTCGATCGTGATATTGCTAAGCACATCCATACGTCATCGGTATGACGGGTTATAGAGTGGAAGAGAAGAGACAAAAAGAGAAAGTCAACAGAAAACTAAAATGAAGCAAAAAGATTACGAAAATTTAAAAGCGAAAATCATGAAAACAATCATGACCACTGTACAAAAAGAACTGAGTTTATAAGAAGAGCATCTGAAGAGAATAAACGGCATCTAAAAAGCCTGAAAAAAGCAATGCTAACCTCAAACGTTGACAAACGTCAGGGTGAAGGGAGTCATCAACAACTTCTGGCATACAACCGATGATTTCTCTTTGAATTGACAGTTCTGACACAGATATTACTTCAAACATTTTTGCCACAAACTCCTATAGTGGGCAATTGAATCAGAAATTAAATTGGAGTTTCCATAATCAAAAGCAGTTGGTCTACGATTAGTAGTAGTGCTCAAAAGATTGCGTTTGTGGAAAATTGTGTCAATCCCAGTGCAAACAGGACAACGTCATCCTCTGATAATAATCTGATAATAATAATTCACAATAATCTGAGCCAATCATGGAGGGAAACGCGCCATGGTTATCCATTACCAGTAACTGCGGACTCTTACAATGGAATCTGAACAACACTGATCTGTATTTCATACTTCTTTTCGGAAGTCTGGATCTAGATCCCACAGAACTGAACCTAAAAGCATTTGCAAATTGCAAGTGCATCAGCTCACTATCATGGACAAAAGTTCGGTATTATCAGCAGTGTACTTTGTTGAGAGATCCATGCGATTCAGCAGAATACCTGTTAGCATCAATTTGATGCATTGAATAAAGAATTTCAACGGAAAAAAAGGTTTCATAGTTAGGTGATCATTAGTCAAATGCTCTACAAGTGAAATCATGAAGGGAAATACTTTTCCGTCAACAATGCGATCAAGCCATCGAAACTGATTGACTACCAAACGAGGCAGATAAAGCTCTTGATCTTGAAATCGAGGTCTGATTGTATCATCATCTGTAGACAGCATTGGAAGTTTCTCTAGCAAGCAGTTGATCATCTTCGGCTGCAAAATCAAATGATAAACATGTTCATATTTGCATAGTATTCTTCGTATATATTTCCAATTGTATACACTGTTCGTATCATTTTAGTAAATAACATGATTAGCGATCGGTTTCCTTAAAATCACCTTCGGCTGGTCAAGGGCAAAGTGGGAAACCTAAAATGAGGCTATCTAATATTGTGTAGAAAGTAGCAGGAATTGAATTGCTTGAGCTCAACTGAAAAGCGCACAAAAGAGGCTGATGGGGGACCATGAAGGCTTCTAATAATCTGTAGAAACAAATAACAGTGGAAAACGCAAAAACTTTTTAAGGTGTTGGGCCAGACTGCTGCATTCCGAAATAGCGTTGTGCGATCCTTACAAAGCAGCTCACTTTCACCATTTGAACAATACCTGGAAGTTCTTTCTTTAATGCCCCATTTCTTTTACTTTTCTCCAGAGACCGATATGATGTATTTTTGTAGTTCAAGTTCAACGTGTATAGACTGTTGAATACCACCATTCTCAAAATACTTATTGAAAAAACTTCACCTAATCGCTTTGGTACTTGCGTATTATCCTGATGCATGCGGTCTTTGCCGAGTTCAAATCAACTTATGAGACGTTGACTGTGGAATTCTATAAATGACGTAACTAACGAGGTGGAATGAATACGCTACTTGGAAGGCTTTAACTGCACGTGCAGCAATTTCATTCAAAATATAATTTTTTACTCGCTTTTCTTTTTCATAATAAACAGAACTTTCTTCCTATTTTTAGTTAGATAGGTTGGGAAAAGACCCTGGTGGCATATACAAAGCCCTAACAATGGAAGAAAGTCACGGGTTGAGAGAAGAGGGAGATGAGACCAAGTTTATTAATCTTGGATTTGAATGAAGGCAACTTGTAGCATTCGGGCAAGGAAGAAGAAGGAAAGACGTGCCGTGCCATGAATTGCACATTCTTGGGATGAGTGATGACTTCTGGGATGAATCCGTGGATTAGGTAAAGTTTTTTCAATAAGTATTTTGAGAATGGTGGCATTCAACAGTCTATACATGTTGAACTTGAACTAAAAAAATACATCATATCGGTCTCTGGAGTAAAGTAAAAGAAATGGGGCATTAAAGAAAGAACTTCCAGGTGGTTTAGAAGGCTATTTTTGCAAAGATTTTTCTAAAGGAGGCGAAAGATTGCCGCAAATATGGAAAGATCTCTAGTTCATCTGTCAACAGCTTGAAATCTTAAGTACTTGAATGTCTGATTTTCCTGCATTGAGTCTCTGCCTTAAATCTCTCTATTTTATAGCATGTATTCCCCAAAAAAATACTAAAGAACGGACATGATAATTGCAATGATTCATCTTTTGTGTTGCAACAACAAACTTGCTTGCTGCTACGCATTTGCTCGAAGAGAGTCGAGAGGTTTCCATTACAATTTTCAAGTGCTGATATCTGACATAATTTGATCTTATGGGACATATAATGATCCTTTACATTTGAATACGGCTTATTTTTGGAGGTGAGTTGGCATTTTATAGGCTGAATATTAAGAGCAATCTATCAAGCAATCTTGAAGAAAATTATATCTGATCAACAGCTTTTACCTGTAATATATCGATTCCCATAAGCAGTTTAGCAAGACTGTCTTGACTTATGTTTGTCACCGGTCTGAAATAAAATTTGAACTCTTTCAATAAACCCTAATAGAAAGATTTCAGATGTAAAGAAGAAGGTTCAGAAAAACAAATCCATGCTCTAAAAGCTGTTTAGTCAATGTTCAACTACTACAACAAAACTAACAGTATAAAGAACAAAATTTTCTTTCCAATTTGAATTTCCGAAGGAGCTGCAAACACCACTACAGACCTTTCAATCTGTTAGTGGAAGCAAGGTCGTAAAATGTCACTTTGGTAGTCATTGAGACACGCTCTCACAATACATACCTTGCTCTGTTTTTAGTCCATTTTATACTCTCAGTACATAGAAAATAATTATTACTTTATAATCAAAATGAATTCCTTCTCAGTCTTTAGAACCTGTGGTTGCCTTTTCCAAATTGTAATGCAGTTAAGCAGATCATACTATTCAAGATAGGAATACCGCCTGCAAGTTACACAATGAATTATGCAACAAGATGGAATGTTTCATTTATAGATTCTCCTGCCTTTATGGGTAAAGCGTGTACTCACATAATGTCAGATCCTTGATTTTCAATTGGTAGCAAACATGATAGAAAACTGAAAAATGGTAGTGATAGAATTAGCTTTACCATCAAATTGGACTTATTTTAAATCATTTCAATGGGCAAAGATGTTCACATAAAATCTACGCAAAATGGACGGACTTCTGCTGTAAACAATGGTGGTACAGGCTGTGTCCGTGTTGCTATGGTGACTTGCTAATGGTCAATTACATCTTATCCTGAATACTTTTCCTTGTGAAGATTCAAATAATATATAACAAGCTGAAACACCATTCTACTACCCTGAAGAATATTTTCAGGTGCTCTTCAGAGGCTCAGATGTCAGATTATGGCAAAAAGCAAGACCGAAAATTTTAATCAGATCAAAATGTGTTAAAGGGAGCGATTTATGTAGTTGATTGGTTGCTTGCTTTAACCAATAATTGTCCATCACCTCTCACAAGGTTTAACATCCTAATAGAAAAACTTGTTATAGCATAATTTTCAATGCTTTGTTATTCACTAACAAATCAAAGTTCCAAAAACTGAATTACTGTACTTGCATTTGAACAACAACAACAACAAAAACAACAGCGTTTGTTTGCAAGTTAAACTCACCAACTGTTTTCAAGAATGTAATATTCAAACCCTTGAACAAATTCATCCAAAACCTATAAATCAAATGATGAAGGGACGTAAAAATGATATACCATGGTCGGTCTAGTAATTCAGAGGCGTCCAGCTGACTTGAACACTGGCTCTTGACCAACTCAATGGTAGTCTTGGGATAAAAAAAGCCAATTGCTTGAGTAGTCCAAACAGTTAAGGTAAAGATGTAAGTGGCTACAAAAAATAGAAAGCGAAAATTGACAGTGGCAGCTCCTCATCACAGGAGAGTAGCCATTACACTAGAAACCCAATGACTTGAATATCCTTGGACGTTCTGAGGAATGTCTTGACAAAACTAAAACCCACATTGAATGAATGAGTTGATATGAGAGCTGCAGAGCAGCTATTAAGCTTGATGTTGCTTCATTTGAATTTGTCAGTCATTGAACTGAAGCTTATGGACCTGAGAACCTTTAATCATTTTACTGGCATAGACGATGTGAGCTCATGCTAGCAAGTAAAAGAATGATGACCAAAGATTGCAAAATAAATAAAAATGGCGATAATATGCCATCACTTCCTTGCTTGAATGAAAATTTCAGTCAATTCAAAAATACATGTTCCCCCTAAAGTTGTAACGGTGGTAAAGCAAAATCTTTAAAATAATCAGCATGATAGGGTATAGACTTTCCATGTCTGATCCTCTGCTCTAGAATCCTGTGTTGAGAGCAGAGTAATATCTCTCGATATCTCCAAAGCCTTTGATCGCATCTGGCAAATAGGTCTTCTCGCTAAACAACCAATGTTTGGTCTCAATCACACTCTCATTAAATGGATTGGTAGTTTCCTCTCTGATAGGTCAATTGCCATCAGTGGATGGCTTCCTCTCCAATCTGCACTCAATCAATGCCGGTGTACCCCAGGGCTCTGTCATTTCCCCTGTACTCTTCATCCTCTTCATCAATGACCTGCTCACCTCTACGTATTCTAGCATTCATCCCTTTGCTGATGCCACCTTCCTAAGTTCTTCCTTTTCATTCAATCCAAATGGCAATGCTTCCACCGATATCCAACTCCACAGAAACACTTCAGCCTCGCTGCTCTCCGATGATCTGACAGTTATTGAGAGGTGGGGTAAAGACAACCTAGCTTTGTTCAACCAAAGCAAGGTGAAACAGGCTATCATTTCACGTGAATATGACCAAAACTTTCCATCTGTCCTCATGAATGGTGATGAACTGGACACTTCAGCTTCTTTCACACAACTTGGTCTTTCTCTATCGTCTAATCTCATGTGGAAAACTCATTCATTCCCTTGCTAAGCATGCATCTCAAAAGCTTGGTTTCCTCGCCAGAGCCCGCAGGCTTTTTTCATCTTCTCACCTTCTAACAATATACAAGTCCCAAATCCGTCCTTCTTTAGAGTACTGCTCCCACGTCTGGGGTGGTGCTCCAAAATCTACTCTCTGTCTTCTCGACAAAGTCCAGTCCAAAGCCATTTGTCTCGTCAATAATCCTAACCTCACCAAATTGCTCCATCCTCTTTCCCATCGTCGTTTAGTTGGAGATCTGTCCATCTTCTACAGATGCTTTCATGGGCATTGTTCTCAGGAGATCACAGAGATTATTCCAGTTCCTCTGAGGCATGTAAGAACCACCAGAAGCTCAACTCATTTACACCCTTTCCAAGTTTCACTGCCTATTCTACGAACTCTGACCCACAAATCATCATTCATTCCTAGAACATGCAACTTATGGAAAATCTTGCCTTTTTCTTACTTTCCTGAATCTTACAACTTGCCATCTTTCAAATCCAAGATCAATAAACTTGATCTGATCTCTCTCTCCTCTTAGCCTTTCGCTTTCTTCCTTCTTCCTTTGTTGGGGCATTGTATAGGCCACCAGGGCCTTTCCCCAACATAACTCACTAAAAAAAACAAGACTGAATGACTTAAGCACTTGGCCTGGGCATGGAAATATAAACTTTGAATTGCAACCTGTGGATAATCTTTGTGACTTTTCAACTTGAAAAGCATTTTCATCTGTAGAGACGTTTGATCGGCACCTATGCGCATAAAAACTTAATCAATCAAAAAACCTAGACAGAATTGAGCATGGAAAAATAGAGCTGTTTCATGACAGCTATTCATTTCAGCATTGAGATTTATAAATAAATCAGTCAAGAAATATAGCCTGGATATTAGTTTAGAGAAGACTTGCAGGAAACTTGAAAAGGAGGGAAAATGCATGATTCATTGTGTGCTGCAAATGGGGAAAGCAAGTAATTTGCTTCCAGTTAAGAAACTTTAAACTGAAAAACTAACATGTAATGTAAGCCAACACACACCTGAAGTAGATAGTATGGTATTGTGCTTAAATAAAAGATCAAGGCTTCTCAAAAGACATTTGAAAACATTGTCATTTTGGTCATCTTCTTTCAAATCTTTACTGGCATTGAAAGCTTTGCTTTTTTCTTTTCCTTTCTTGGCTACATCAGACAAAAAGATAAGATGTAAAAACAATGAGAGATAGTACCTATCCTTTGTGCACACCATACTAGCTTGGCTTTGTTGAGTTACATGAGAGTAGAAAGGCTTAGCACATCAGTTGACCATGTAGGAGTAATTGCAACACCATAAAAATCCACAAGCCAAAACTCAACTATTGCATAGGTTTGCCAAAAAACTGACAACTGTGTGGCATATTTGATTCAAAGCTTAGCAGGCGCCTGAGTCAGGGCTTTGAATCTTTTTTTCTGGGGAAGTGAACTGTTATGAGATGATTTCCCATTGCCCTTCTTACCAACAGTGTCTTTATTGTGACATGAGGTGGATTCAAGCTCACAGCTCCACATTATAAATTTGCATGCATATTCACTGCATGTATTTTCATTGACAGTCTGCACCCATTTTTGCAAACCATTTTCTCTTCCAATTATAGGCATGGGTTTTTTGAAGAAGCATTTACGAGTACTGCCAACCAACCAATGTCAGTGTAATGTAAGATAAAATGCAAGTTTCCATTACTTCAATATTTCACAAATTTCATGCGCAGTGCTTCAAATCTATTGGGGTCTACTCGCTTTGTCCACAAGCAAACAGCCAATTCGGTTGTCCCCCCTTCCGAGGTCGGTAAATGAGTACTTCGCGGTAACTCTGAAAGCAGAAACGGTGATGCTGCAGGCCCACATCAGCTGTATAGTTGCACATATAACCACCCTGTGTTAGCAAATAGAAACAAAAACAAAGAAAAACTACAGACCCTTCTAAGGAATGGGAGGTGGAAGACTTGCTAGCCTGGCAGGTAAGGGGTGCAAAAGGGATACATTATAAAGGCTAATACAAAAATTTTAAAAAAAAATACAAAAAGATTTCAATAATCAACAAATCAGGTTTGCCAACTTAAGTTTGTAGCAGAAACTTCATGCACGTGTCGCATTGATTTGATTGACCAATGGTACCTATGTATGTTGAGTGAATTGTGAGTTCTTCAAAGGTAATAAAAATAAAACACTAATTGTAGGCTCCTCATAAAAATTCAACCACCATTACAGTTTCGGAATGAAAAATAATGTATTCACGGGTTAATTCCCCGCATCCGTTCAAAACTCAGACAGTAATACCTGCCGTTTGAATGCTTTCGCTTGCATTGCCTTTTCGTTTCGCTGATCTTACCATTTTGAGCTGGTTATGAGCTTCAACGCGGCACAACTTCCGCTGTTCAATTTTCGAATTGGCGCGAACTTTCTGGCCTCTCTTCTGTGCGTACACAATCAAAGGTGATATTCTAATGTTCGAATACCACAACTGGCTGCTGTGTGTAAATTGAGTCGTATTGTTCGAAACCTGCCTTTTAAGATTCATCTGGGTCAAATAACTCCATCAATTCAACTGCTTTCTATCCAATTAACTACTGCTGGGCACCTGCTCTTTTGAAATGATACAAGCAGTGTGAGTTTACGGACTGTGGGGCTCGGGGTTGAAAACTGTTGTTGATTAAAATCCTTCTTGATTCTTTTTCTTCTTTTTTCTTCTGCCAAAGATAAATTATTTGAGTGCTTTTCTTAAGTTCGGGACGCTTTCTGGGATACCAAAAGCATGGGGCCTGCGGTAGTGGCTCCCTGCCCCCTTAAAACCGCCACAGGATGTGTGGCTCCAATCAAATGGAGAAAATGGTGTTGTTTGAGAAAAGAGTTCCTTTTCATTGGACGGAAAAGATGATATTGATATTGAGCTTTTAAGAAACTTCTAAATCAGGGGTAGCCAACCCGCGGCTCTTCGCCAGGATTTTTGCTGCTCTTGAAGGCCGGCATCAACCATCATTTTAAAAAAATGCAAACAATAATTGCCTCACAATTTCATGATGCAATAATGACCAGGAATTTCCGAAAAGTACTGAACTTCCCCATCACAAATATTTTGTAGTGCCTCTTCAGGGAATGCTTGTTTACCAGGGGCCTTCCATTCGCTTTACAACATAATGATTAAATGATTAAAAATTAAGCTAATATATAATATCATTAAAGATATACAGATGATTTTTGTGCATGTGTGCCCACGTGTCTCGTGTGGCTCTTTGCAGCAGCAAGTGGAAAATTGTGGCTCTTGGCCTCAGACAGGTTGGCCACCCCTTTTCTAAATCATTGTTTAAATTCAACCATTTCAATTCACTTCAATTCTCTTCTGTTCAATTTTACTGCCCGCCCAAGTGACATGATAAAAACTTCAGGATATGGAAAGATTAGCTGAAAGAAGAAAGAAGTCAAGATCATCATGATGTATAAAATTGACAATAACTTAATCTATATCCCTAGAACTCTTTTCAACCAAGTCGAACCCCACGGTTGCCGAAGTAATATTACATTCCCCGTACCATAATGTAAATCAGACACATTTAGGCTCTCATTATAGAAAAATCAGTGCAACAAACATTTGGAACTCATTGGCAGAAGATATTAGACACCAGAACTCCTTGGATTCATTGAAAAAGGCATTAGATAGCCTAAATAGACACTTTTGCTAGTATTTCATAATTTTGTTACTGCTGGTATTTTGACAAGGTGACCCCACTGTACTGATAGACGAAGCCAGATACCCATGCTTCCCTATTTTTCATTATAGCTTCTACCATTATTGATGGCCTAAGACTGAGGACCATCTCCGCACGCTTAGTCAAGGACCTAGGGAGGGTGAGAATATTGCCCCCATGTCCTTGGTTTAATTACAGCAACCTTACAGACTCTATTAATCCAAATTTATAAACCTCATAGGGTCACACTGCCAAAATACTTTCTACTTCTTACATACAGGCATACTAACACACTAACCTCTGTGCCTAATACTTATTTATAGCCAATGTACGAAGTTAGATAGATGGATAGATCGAAACTAAACCATGTCAAATTACATTTAACTTAATACTGTAGGTAAAGATCACCATTGAATGATTGCCTCGTTGTATAGTTGTGTATGGTGGAGCTAAGATAGAAGTAGCCTTGAAAAATTTTTATCTTAGCACATTTATTGATTCATAAACATAGTTCAAGAGATTATGGTCAATATATCTGATACTCTAAGCAAGTTTAAGCTTTTGAATGAAGGAGCATTGCGATGCAGCTCTCGTAAGACCTATCATAAAATTTGCATGTACAGTTTGAGATTTATAAACCCAATCACGTATTGATAGGTCAGAACTGTCTCAAAGATAGACTGCTAGATCTATTATAGAGATCATCAATGGCTGAGTTATCCTTGTCGCTTGGTTTTGTATTGTGTTAGGTATCATTGATTGAGTTTAGAAATATTTCAACAGAGCGTATTACAACAGTAACATTAAACAGACGTTGTATACTGACAAAGTGCTTCATTTCTCCATATTACTGGAGGAGTAAGGGAAGATTGCATCGTCATCATACCTTGCAGCATCCACTTTTCACTGCAATGTGCAGATTATTGCTAAGCAATAGAAAAGGAAAGGCCTGAGCCTTGAACTTTGTGCTTATCCAGTTCATGCGGAGAAGTTAATATCTTGCAAACATAGTTGACTTCAGTAGCACGGAGCAATTCTTGCTCCACCTTGGCTCGGTATAAGAAGGAGAAAGTGCGTGCTTGCATTCTCTACTACTACTCTCATCACTCAATGAAATTGAACTTGCATGTGAGCTGTGACTTCATCTAAAGCAAGCTTGTACAAATACCTGAACCTTGAACTATATATTATCCTAAAAAGGATAAATGATATAAATATGATACAAGTATCTAGATAAATGTATAATTTGCAGTATGCTTTTTCGCCTTCTCGTATGCACAGAGGAAACTAAAATTTAAAATATATTTGTACATGTTTCAATGAAATGTGACTCTCACAAACATTTTGTGATCAATTTTCATGGCGTTCAAATCTGCTTTCCAAGCACGGATGAGAATTCTCTCAAATGCTTGTAAACTCACCAAAAAGACAAGATACATCTATTTCAGCCACACAATCCAAAATTCCCATTTTTTTTTCACTACCCCTCAAAGTGTCATCTTCGTGGTGATAAGTGGTCCAAATCAATTCTAAAAACTCATAAACGTCTTAATTATCGCTAGAACCATTAAGATAGATTGGGGCGGACAGCCAAAGATATCTAAAATGACTTATTACTTCTGCGCTGTAAGCATATACCTGTGACAATCTATGATATGGCTTCATCCAAGCATCAAATATTTTTGCAGAATTAAACAACTCTCAAACGTTAATCAAGCAATGCAAGTTAGAGCTTTTTCAGTTGCAAAATAGAGAGTATTCTCTGTCTTGCACAGCAATCAAACTTGGCACTTACAATCTTTTACCCGAAATTGTGCTTCATAACTGTGACGCATAAAAAGATAACGGCACACTCTTTGGTTTATTGAATTGCTTGTTTCAAGTGTACGAGTCCTGCATTTCAGGGAAAGATAGTCTCAAAAAAATATGTTTTCCCGCGGTATCACTGGTAGCTGCTCTCCCTCTCTATTGCATGTAGCTTATTGGGACTCGAGTTGCATGCAATGAATTCTGAAACAAAGCGAGGGAATTCTGTATCACTGCTGAGGGTTTTATCTTAAACTCTGTAATCATGTCAAGAACCCATACTTTTTTTAGTATAATCACTGCAGACCTCATGAACTCTACTCGAAAACTTTTACTATCAAATGCTATCGGATCCCTGTAATTTAGCTGTATTTCTCCTTGTTCCAAAAAGGTGAAATGAGAATTTTCTGCATTTGTGCATACTATTGATGAGATAAGATCAGCTCCGTAGTTAACAAGCGTGATAATTGAACCGAAGGCAGGCGGGTTGAACCTCATTCAAGGTTGAACTCTCATCAATAAGAGCGAGCAGAACTGCAAGCTCTCGGGAAAGTAAGGTGTAAGTATTGCCGAATGAGGAAGAATACAATGCGCGATAAACCTGTGAACATGACCAATCAGTGCCCTGAGACTTACCATCTTATGTTACATAGAACACATCCCAACGCATTATTTCTTCCTTGTTAAATTGCAGCTGATGATGGAAATATTGGTCTCCTTTTCCCTACGAATCTCAGAGAAAGAACACACCTGCAAAACTCAAGAAAATTAAAAGTGAAAATAATACTTTACCTTGGTATCAAAGACAACTGCAAGAGATTAAATCAAAATTCACAAGAGACTGTCTTTTGACCAAATATAAAAAGTGCTGCAACCATTGTCAGTATTTTGCTACGCTATCGTATTCCACTTATCACGCAAGATTGTAATTACATAGACGTTGTAACCCGGATTAACCGCTATGCCAAAAGCTAGGTCAGTGATGAAGATGGTCACGAAGAATATTCTTTCAATCATTTCTTTCTTTAATGTTTGATTCGCGGCATCTTTCCTGGTATCTTTGTCTCCACTGCTACGCTCAAAGCATTTGCTTTCACGTTCAGGAAAGTCCGTAGCCAGGAAGTAGTCTCATTCATTCATTCATGACTTCTACATGTGCAAGTCCAAGTGCATGAAGCTGCGACTGCAAAAATTGCTAAGAACTCAACTGAGGCACAATGATTGGACATTTCAAGTCGAAATTTCTACATTGGCATCTGAAAGTAGATCCTTGGACACTGAGATGCTTTTTGCATATCAAGCATTGTCAAGGTCCCTCTGCTTGATGTGAATATACCTCATGATTTCTACGCCTGGAAATACAGAAAGCTAGCGACTTTCCTCACTTTAATGGAAGGTGGATTCGAGCCATTGACCATAGGATCAATTGGCAAGAGCTTTGCCATAGCGATATCCTTATTCATGTCTATTAACAAGGAAGATAGCGCATCTCATCAGTGGCAATACTACTGAGCGCTATAGCCATAGTCTCGACTCCGAGGCGAATCATATGCTAACTTTGCATCACTTCTTTCCGCTTACATTGCATCGTCTTCAAGGTGGAATGCCAAGGATAATGAGAACGAGGCTACCCACCCAAGTTTACAGGAACTCTGTTGACATAAATCAGAATCAATTTTTGAGTAAACATGGCAATGTTTTGAAACGCACAAAAAATATGCACAGAAATTGTGAAGGCATAGGAGATGACTAGCTCAATTTTTCATAATAGTTTTGTGGCCATGCTTCCTCTAGAAAACAAAACAAAACTGTTAACGAAGGGTAAATCACATTTTCGCTACAGTAACTTCTCATTTGGATAACAAAGCAGGAAAAGGCGGCAGTAAAGCGCAAGCGCAGAGTTTTCAGGACGTTTATGAATAGGGGCAGGCGACCAGAGGATTGGGAAAATTTTAAGATCGTTAGAAACGAAACATCGAGAATGGTTGCTAATGCCAAGGAAAAGTACTTTAGTAATCTCGGTCAAAAATTATCAAATCCTATAAACTGTATTAAGATATTCTGGTCTACTATGAACAGGTTGATAAATAAAAAGAGAAACGTCAATATTCCGCCATTGCTGGAGAGCGGACTTTTTGTGACAAATATAGAGGCTAAGGCTAATATTCAAATGAATATTTTGTACAAATGTGCTCTGAAAAATCAACGAGCAGCACTCTTCCATCTTTTATACCAAGGAGTCAACCCCGCCTTGAGGGGCTCACCATTAAAGAGAAGGCATTCTTCAACTCATTCGATCTCTGGATAGCAAAAAAGATCACGGCTGCGATGAAAGTTCTATTGCTATGATCAAAATCTGTGACACTTCAATAGTTGAACCTTTGTGCCTTATTTTTGAAGAATGTTTAAAAACGGGTGCATATCTATTTCTGTGGAAAAAGGCGAATGTAGTTCCTATTCACAAGAAAGATAGTAGAAGTTGTACAACCAACTATAGGCCAATTTCGTTGCTTCCGGTATTTGGAAAGCTGTTTGAAAAGATCATACTTGATTCGATTTATAGTCATTTACGGAAAAATAGTCTGTTGACTCCTCATCAGTCGGGTTTCCAGCTAGGGGATTCAACAATTAATCAATTATTATCAATTACTCATAAGATCTATGGCTCTTTCGATAATGTCCCTAGTCTGGAAACTCGAGCTGTATTTTTGGATCTATCGAAAGCATTTGACTGAGTGTGGCACGCAGGTCTACTCTACAAACTAGAATGCAACGGAATATCCGGAAATTTATTGAGTCTTCTTCGTAACTTCCTGACAAAGCGTCAGCAATGAGATGTACTGGATGTTAAGAACTCTAGTTGGTTGACAGTTACGTCAGGGGTGCCTCAGGGGCCCGTACTTGGCCCTCTATTCTTTCTCGTTTATATAAATGACATAGTTGAGGGTTTGGAAAATGACATCAAACTTTTTGCAGACGATACTTCTATCTTTTCGGTTGTGAAGGATAAGGATGAGGCTGCTGCGAGCCTTAATCAGGACCTGGAGAGAGTAAGCTTATGGGCATGGCAATGGAAGATGCAGTTTAACTGTGATAAAACGGTAGAGGTGATATTTTCAGTTAAGAGATCAAAAGTAGAGGATCCGACCCTTAACCTAGGGATAAGGGATGTCACGAGGAGCGATGAACACAAGCATGTTGGATTAATTATTTATTCTAAGCTTAACTTTAAAGTCATATTAGACAAGCTATATTAAAAGCAAGACGGGGAATAGGAATGATAAAAGACCTGTCTAAATACGTATCTTAGGATGTCCTTGATCAGATCTACAAGCTATACGTTCGCCCACATCTAGATTATGGTGATATTATCTATCATAGACATGATCCTGAAATGTTACAGAATTTCACAATAAGACTTGAACAGACCCAGTACTCAGCAGCTCTTGCCGTTACAGGAGCATGGAGAGGAACTAACAGGCAACAACTCTACAAGGAATTAGGTTGGGAAAATTATACAATCGAAGATGGTTTAGACGATTAGGTCATTTTCTCAACCTAAGAAGAACGGGCACTTCTGATTATCTTTATGCAGAATTGCCCATGGGAAGCACTAGAGCATGATCACTAGAGGAACACTAGAGCATGATCACTAGAGGAACACTAGAGCATGATCTTAGAAACAAGCGTGAGTATGAAGAACCATTTAGCAAGACAAAGCGCTCATCAAATGCATATTTTACAAATGCTCTTCATGAATGGAACTTGCTTGATGAAACTGTTAGGAATTCTGCTACATTGGCTGAGTTCAAGCGTAAATTGCCTACCTCTATAAAACCGGTTAAAAACTCCTTGTTCGGCGTGTTCGATATCAGCGGTGTTAAACAACTTACACTGCTTCGCCTTGAATTTAGTGCACTAAACGAGCATAGATTCAGACACAATTTTCAGTGTATCAGCCCAATGTGTGCTTGCAATACTGGAATTGAAGATAATGCGCACTATTTCCTGCAATGCCCTTTATTTGATACTATACCTAATGATCTCCTTGGACATCTCTCACACCTACCAAAACTAGAGTTAAGCAACATCGACCCGCAAGCCTTATCATACTTACTTCTCTATGGCAGCCCAAAGTTTAGTGAAAGCGAAAATTGTAGGATCTTAGAGGCATCAATATAAAACATTAAAGCCACGAACAGGCTAAAATACATTTTCCCTTATATTCAGCGACTTCCCCTGTTTTAAAAACATTTAAATGAGCTCTCTGTGAACTATGGCATCAGTTTAGCAGTCAAAAATTAACGAAGCACAGGTACTACAGATTCTTACCGGTGCCTTTTATCAATTCATCATTTATAACCTGCTGGCACATTTCTGTGCCTGGCTAATGAGATGGTGCTTTGGTGCACAGATTGTTTTGTCATTTTTGTTTGTTGTTCTTGTTGAAGTATTCTTAAAAGAAGTGTTAATGCCGTTCGTAGCTGGAACCAGATGACCATTTTATGTCCATTTCTGCTGCGAACGGTATAGAAAATTGTAAAGTAAGAATTGTTAATATTTTCATTCATATAAAAGATAGAAAAATTAAAAAAACTTCTCATTTGAGAGAAACTTTGACAGACACATTTCAGTCGTACGTGTACGTGATTGCCACGTATGACAGTGTATTGTACCTGATTGCCATGTATTGCAATACGTGGTACGTGATTGCCATTTGGTATAACAGTGCCCAATTTAAGTATTCTCACTTGATTACCCTTGCGCTTAGCGTTATCTGAGACTTGATGACCTTGCAGATTACTGAAAAAAACATTAATTTGATGTAAAGGGATGAAGCTAATGTACTAAAGAGGACAAAAAGTGAATAAAGATGTTCTTCCCAGCCATAGCGAGGGAAAGTTCGAAGCACGGGCAGCTTCGGTGATCCGATGATCTTTATAACTTATTTGTAACAAATCTGGTTTTTACTGGACAAAATAAGTTCATTGGGCATAGGCAATTTATTGACGAGAAGAATAGGTTTCATGTAGGAATTTTAAGTTAAGCAAAATAGGCTTAAAAATAATTTATGCTTGAAGAGCTTAGGAACCCGAACTTAAACCATTTTCAATCCAATATAGAGTAGAATGAAATAGAGCCCCAGTGGCACTACATCCTGTCTCTTCAGTACAGAAGATGCGGTCTGTGCTCTGATCGTGTTTATCAGCACTTTAACGGGGGTTAGTGAGTACTATAACGGGGGTTGGGTGCGTCATAAGGATTTCAAGACAAAGGTTGATAATTGAGGTTGGTGCCTTGCGTTCTCACAGGACAAGGCCTCTTGCAGGGAGTGACGTAATCCGTGCACACCTTGCATTTAATCTCCGTCAATTATTTACCTTATATTTGCTGCAATTACTACTTTCCTCTGTCGCTTGAATTGCACTATTTCGACTGTTCCACGTAGTGAAAGAGCTTCGGTGGTTCTGCATGTATTGCATACGAGTCCCTTTACTTTACTTTTCAACAGTTGTTCATTTGCGAAGAAAGATTTTAGCACGGTACGCCACGAGAGAACTTTCGTTAAGGCCATTGTGCAATATAACGCAAGCACGTTAAATAAAGGAAATCCAATTAAAACTAAAACGCAAAGTCAGCTGCAAAATTCACAAAAATTTATAAAACTTGCAAGTTTATTAAGCCAAGACAAATCCTTCCTTTTTCTATAGATTACTTGCCTCTGAAAACAGCCATCGCAATCCATACAAGCGATGCAGACTGTTGCATTGGTGCTTATTTGGCTGACACGATTATGGTTGATAACGGGGTCGTTTCTACTGCACAATTTTTTGGTGGGCTGTGTTGGGGAAAGGCCATGGTGTCTCATACCAAGCCCCAAAAAATGAACAAAGCAAAAAGTGGAAGGCTAAGAGGTGAGAGAGATTAGATCAAGTTTACTGATCTTGGATTTGATGGAGGGCAAGTTGTAGGATTCAGGGAAGGACGAAGGCAAGACATTCTATAAATTACACGTTCTTGGAATGAATGATATTTGTGGGATAGAGTTCGTGGATTAGGTAGTGAAACTTGAAAAGTGCGCGAGTGAATCGAGCTTCTGGTGTTCCTAAATTGTTAAAGCTTCAAAGGTTGGAAGATCCTTGCCCCCAAGGCAGCGAGTTTATTCTACGCACCAAGGCTTTGCTTGGATGCCGTGGCCATAGTTGCCACATAAACGAAGGCTAACCGATTTGTATAAGGTTCTCAACTCATTCAGGCAAAGCGGTGCATACATTTCTTGTTCCGCTCGGATGGGAAATTAATGAAGGAACATTAAAAAACGGAGAAGGAGGAGAGCTGTTTGTTGATTTTGAGTAATTTCCCCAAATAGTCATCAAAGCAACTCAAAGGGGAGTCAAACATAACACCACGTATTCTCCTCCCATTATGCAGGAGTGGTTCACAAACTGACCTTCTAGGCAAGGACAGCCATTATTCGAGCGCTAGAAGTAAGCCCTTCTAACTGCGAGGGTAACGATTCAAAGGTCACGAGAGAAACCCAAATACATTAGGCTAAAGCAAAGAGAAAATATGATACCTTGAAACAGTTGGTTATGTAAAATTACAGAATATATCCATTTTACCATTAGGCTGTTTAAATACAAGAAGCTTTCTGATTGCTAAAATCTTAAATAAACTCATAAGTTGAAAGTTTTCCGTAAGGGAATGCCAGGTGGCTTGATACAATGTGACTAGTCAAAGAGTAGAAAAATTGACAAGATATTTTCTGTCCGAAAAAATCGATTTCTCAGGTTTTGCTTCCGCAACATGACCAAACTTGTTGATGAAGGATTTTTCTTTTCTTACCCGTTTGAAACAAGTATGCAAATAAAGAACTGCTGTATTAAGGTGCAATTGAGCTTCTAGAACAGCTCGGGGCTCCCTGAAGGCCGCACTCAAAATCTAATTAGAACGAAGACGGCTCCATTAGTAACACAGGGGTAGTTGCGTATAGGATTAACAGCTCAGATTTCATTTTTAGGCTTCTTCAACAACCTCATTTCCAGCTTTTCGATCCAGTTTTAATTCTTTGTGAGGGCCGCATGTATGGTTGATAAGGGCCGCATGTTTGACATGCCTTTTCGGGAAGGCACAGAGGGCAGGTCAATGATACGGTGTTGGGACTGCTTCTCGCATTAAAGCTTGCATGGCCTCGAACCTAAACTTCTTACAGCTCAAAAAAGTAACTCACTCTAATCTACGCTCAGAACATTTGCGAATTTAGGAGGCAATAACAAAGAACGGTTGCAGATTTCAGTTAAACGAGACAACGGATCTTGGTATCGGAGGTAGAAGAGTCAATAGAAATAACATTCTGTAGAAGGGCAGATTGTCGCCATGCCATTCTCAGAGCAGGTTGTCCAAACGAATGTTTCACTTCTTGCTGAAAACTAATTAAGTTTCCACCGATTTGTGACGAGCCGAAAGCATTTTCAATTACGGGGGGCTAATATACTTCGAAAAAAGAATTATCAGCATCTAGGCGTGTTCAATGCGGGGGTGTACGAATCTCTTGAAATGCATGGGATACGTTTGGAATGTGCTTCGTGTTCGTCAGTGTTAAAAATAGCCCTTAACAACGAGCGGAATGTGACGAATGTGTATCAAATTAAAGTTTAAATGACAGAGCAAGATCACCTAAACATGGAAACGCAAACTGTGCCGGCGAAAATAGAGACAGATGGATCCTCCGGGGCATTCTCGCTTGACATCAAAGCTGCGTAATTACAAGGCAGTTTATCAGCATTTCAATGTCAACATCGCGCACTTGGAGGTAGATTTCTGTGCATGGCTGCTACAAGGTTTCTTGTAACATCGAAACATCATTGACCATATTGAAGAGAAGCGCCCACTCTGTCATAGGGTTCTTTCTATTGCGCTTCAATTCGAAAAGCTAAACAGAAATTTGCACGTTATCCCTGCCTTTACAAACTGGCCTTTAAAAGTCTTAATTTGATTCCATTTGATGATGTTATCTCTCCAAACTGTAGGGTTCGAAAACGAAAGGGATATAATATAATGCCGTCAATCGTTTGCTTCAGTGACGGGGCATCGTTGACGGACCTTATTAGAAGCTGCTTATCTGTACAGTGATCACTGAAGCAACCTCCTGTTAACTCAATACCTACATGGAAAGATAAAAGCAATTGTAAGACAGGCGGGGGTGTAGCACTGCAAGAGTCATCCGTCCCAGTCTTGTTTCTTGTTTAACGAAGGGAGTCAGTGCAAGACATCAAACTAGATGTTTGGTCAATCTCCTTAGACTTTAAAATGAATGATACTGATGGGGACAGCGATACAGAGAAGATGGGGCTTTTAGAAATCAAAACTTTCACCAAGATCAAGTTAAAAACACTCTAAATTGCCTCGCCCGAAATTCTCAGACAGACACGAATGGTAACAAAAGAAGCAGACACAGAGTAGACATGGATGTTCCCCAAAGAGTTCGCTAATGGTACAGCTAGCAATGTGAACGGGCTTGAAATAAATATTTTTTTACAAAAATATCTCTTACCCGTGACTGAACTAAGCACCTAAGATTATAAATATATACAAATACTACGAGAAAAAAAATAATTCTCCACCGATTAATATTTACGTTGAAATGTTATATGTAAAAACATTACATTAGTTATCCGTCTTTATTCCTCTGGACAGCTGTACATAAGATACCTTGCTGCCACGATTTCATCGCTGATATCGTGTTAGTTCCTATGTTCATCGGTCTAAAGGCCTTGGGGTCCTGCTATTCTAGGATGTAGAACAGTCACTGCTATGCTTCTATCAGCTTGACTCTGTTTTATGAGTAGACGAAACGGACAGACAGCATTCTACCTAAATGAAGAAATATTGTCTGAAGAAATCGCACGAAACGTTACTTCCTCGGACTGACATATAAATGGGGAAACTTAAGCAAGGGTGTTGGCACTTTCGACAATTGCCTTAAATAAAGAGCTCAAGAGACATCACTGGGAAAACACTAGCTTGATTGCAGGTTGGTAAAAACTAGCAATTCAGTTTAACAAGAATGTAACAGTTTTAATGACTTAAGGGAGTTTGGTATTATGAGGTAAAATAATCTGAGCATGCTATTCTTATCCAGTGTGATGACAAATACCATGGTCAAAATGATGATGATGCTATTCTATATATAAATACATAAAAAGATGTTGAAAGGCTGGAAGGAATCATTAGTGGTGGTAGGTAAAAATTTCCATCAACTAACTGCTAAGATATCAACCCTCTTTATCTTACTTGTCATCCTTGGCAATGGTTTCAAAATAAATGCATAACCTTTTTTAGTAAAGAAATTAAAAATCATTTATTTGGCAAATCAAAAATTTAACTATAAACACTAAATGATCTACAAAAATACCGACTATACATACTGGTGCGCAAAGATGGGCCTAATAAATTGGATTTTCCAGTAATTGGCAACAAATGCAAACTACATGGAAAGATTGCACCCATCCTTAAAACAATTGATGTATAATTGAGAAATTTCTCAACAATTAAGGATGAACAGTGGTTACAATACCCTATTCAAAATGGCACTTTGTCAAAAACATACTGATGAAATTTGCTGACAAAATCCAACTCAATGCGAGGTAAAAAATTCTGAGGATGTATTTGCCTACTTCCCAAAGATGTCAATATTCTCACTTTTGTTTATCCTAAGGAGGTCAAAATAGTTTTGAAAACATGCAAAAGCAAGAAAAGGTCAAAGCTGAAGTGAAAGTGACATTTTGTAAGTTGTGTCTTATAGTTTGGGCAATTCTGCTTTGATAATGAAGATAAAGAAAAGTTGGGCTGCTGCTTACATATTCACAGGTCTATAGAATATTTCTAAAACAGAACTTGTTTTGCTAACTATGATTTTTTATACATTTCCTGTGCAAGTGGTTTTTGGCCATGGAACAGACCAGCAAGGTTTACGAAAAATTACTCCCATGTCAGCTAAAGTCATGCTCAAATTTTGACATTATCTATAGAGATTAAGTCAATTAGAGCTATGCAGATAGGCTAAGAAGAGAACTAGCATCAAATACTCTTTCATCAAGCTTTACATAATTGTTGCTCACCTTCTGACTTTAGTATTCAATTATCCTTCATAACGTCCTCTTTTCTGTTGCTCACCTCATTGGGCAGGAAATGGCTGATGCTGCAAACTGCAAGTCATATCATTGAAACATTGTACAGCACAGCAGAAGTGGGCACATTGATACCCCATTCCGTTCTCCCGAACTCCTCCAGATATCAGTAAATGTGTTATCCAATAGAACAAAATCCTTCTTGTGAAATTGTACATCTTTGGTGCGTGAACAGCCAGATAAATATAACATGATATCACAGGGTATGTTGTAGCTATTCTATGAAAATATTACCACCATCTGCCATAAAATTAGCCTCTTTAAAAAAGGTCTTCAAAATATATGCATGAAAGTAAAACCAAGAGTTCTGCTTTGTCAGTTGCTAACTAGCAAACGTTTCACATTTTATTTTATTTGTTGTCTGATTTGTTAAAAAGCCTACAGTAGTTGCACCATTCTGATGCAGACAGGTTCCTTATCTAGGGTAACATGTTCATGGCACTTAAGTCTGTTCTATTCTAATCTATTTAACCCTATTGGTGATGACATCATATCTTATTCCAACTTCATTGTGACATATCTTATACCTGCACACCAGCTTCTGGCTCTCGGGTACCATTGTCCTTGCTTTGCTCACTGCTGTGAGCCGGGTTCAGCTGCAAATTGATTGCATATTTGTCACTTTTCTTTGGCATTTGCACGCTGTGACCATTATTCTTGACATCTTGACCCTGAGGACTTCCCCTATTCTCCATGATAGCCTTGACATGGTTTGACACACCTGCATGCTCACTCTCTGGTTCGTCTTTTTGTTCCTGCTTAACAGCAATGTAACCTGGAAACTGTTGCTGCTGCCCGTACTGGGGTATGCCTTGAGGAACGTTTCCATTTATTCCAAAGTATGGAAATGTTGGGAATGGGTTGTACATAAATGCAGGGTACCCAGCCCTTGTCATGGTTGATGAGGAATCACTTGGATTGGCTGCTTGCTTGCCTTTTGCATCTGTTTCTGTGACCGATGAGGCACTGGCTGTCGTTTGGAGTGTGGATAGTGTTGATGACTGTCCATTGACATCTGTCATAGTTGGCGTCATCATAGGGAATCCAAGGCTAAAAAGGGGTCTACCATTCGCATCACCATTCATGAAAGACTGAAGAAAAGAACTCATTGGATAATTGAACACGTTATTGTTAGCCGTTGTTACCCCGGAGATTCCAAGCTTTGTTGGATCAAATGATGGAATGGTACCCCCTGGACTCACCAGCAACATAGTTCTCTCTGGCCTCTTTTCGTTAACTTTCATCGCTGATTTGTTTCGTCGTCTCGGTTTATATTTGTAGTCAGGGTGTTCCCTCATGTGCTCTGCTCTTATGCGCTTTGCCTCGTCAACAAACGGTCGTTTCTGTTCTTCTGTAAGCTGCTTCCATTCCAGGCCAAGACGCCTGCTAATTTCACTGTTATGCATTTTTGGATTTTCCTGGGCGAGTCGCTGCCTTTTCAACCGAGACCAGACCATGAACGAGTTCATCGGCCGCTTGATGTGGTCGTCCTTTTTAACACTTTTCGCCCCATTACTCTCGTCCTTGTTTTCAAGAGATGGCGAATTTGCTGATGAGTCAACAATTTGTGTATTGCCTGTTGATTCCATCTTGTTTTTGGATTAGTACACGGTTACAAACATCGCAGGGAAATTGTTCCTTTTGTCTTTGAACAAGGGCCTAGCACAATGCCTTTTGTATGCTGATCTCTTCACTTTTATAGTCCTCAATAAGTGTTTAGTGTACCACAAACCTTTCCTTGTTCTTTTGTAGTGTTTCTTGTTAATGACAGTAGCTTTTGCGCGTCGATAATGTAGATATTTCTTGATAATTGTAGTGAAAGATTTCGATGTCTTTGTTCAAAAGCGCTCTTCTAACATCATGCCGAATTAACTCGACGACGACTCAACCGTCAATTAATTTCCCATGTGACCTTGAATAACCAATATGGCGGATTAGATTTGCGCCTTCGTAGTTTCCCAAATTTCGGTATCTCTGAGTGGGAAGGGTTTCGTATAACACCAGACCTCAAGTAACATTTTAAAAATTCGTGAAAGAAAGTCTATAAAAACATAGTTTTGATTTGATATACTTTGAGAACGGCGCGATATTTAGCAACAGCACCCAGCTGTGCGGCAAAAGGAGCCATTCGAGCAATAGAAGTAGCAGAAGCTGTAAGCAGCATTTTAGAAAAATTTTCATCATATGCCATGTTTAAATTGGCTCTCTATATGATTGCTCGCATCTATAATTTTTTATGCTAACGGGTAAGTAAAAAAAGCTTACGTCTCGTACTAGAAATGAGGGTTGGCGAGGTACCCCTCTAGGTCTCTTCTTTTCATGGTAGGGTGGCCAGTTCTTTCTTCGCTATACATTACCCCCAGTTTTAAGCCAGGTACTCAGTTACTGCTGGGATGATAGAGAACGGGTTAAGAGAAACATGCAGGAGGACGCCTCGAACCCGGACCGTCCACACGGTAGACTTGCGCTAACCAGTATGCCATGAGCCCTTCTTATGTACAGGTTTGATAACGGCTTTCTCGATATTTGCATATATCGACTGATTATTGCATATATAGCTTACTCTTGAAATTCCTCCCATTGTTATCAACCATGGCCTTACCTTTTCGCCTTTTTAGAGAGCTATATCGGGAGGAGGCCATGGTGGCTTGTTCAAAATCCCAACAAAGAAGGAAAGTACAGGGTTAAGAGGAGAGATAGACTGGGTTAATTGATCTTAGGTTTAAAAAATGGCAAGTTATAGGATTCAGGAAAGGGATGAGTAGGCAACGCAGTCCATGAATTACAAGTTCTTGAAATGATGATTCGTGGGATAGAGTTCATGGATTATGATAAGAAATTTGAAAATAGTGTGAGTAGTTCGAGCTTCTGGAGGCCCAAACAAGAAGAATTTAGAAAATGTAAATAAATAAAAAAGTAAATTAAGTGAAACATCAAGTTCTTGAATGTATCCAGATGCGATAAAAACCAAGCTATTGGCATCCCACGAGGTCGTTTTAATCAAGCGATTAACCTTGGGCCTGTGACTACCTCACAAGAAACCAGCAATCTCGCTTTACTACCAAGCAATTAGATGCAGTTCAGACTGAACTGAATACCTGGTAGAATTGTAAGCAGCTTTTTGGGAAAATGTCAAAGCTACATGTGAAAATTTTTCTGCAAAATCTTTTTAACCCTGCTTGGATGTAATCTCACTGGCTACTTTCATTGCATCTTATTTCCCTCTCCTCTTAACCTTCCCTTTCTTCCTTCCTTTGTTGGGGCTTTGAATAGGCCGCCACGGCCTTTCCTCTACATAATTCACTGGCTCTCTCCTCCAAATTGCAACTGACCTAACTTCATTTGCATCTATTGATTACTCGAAATTTTGCAAATAGTAAGATAAATTTTTAACATGGCCTCTTGTAAAACAGTTCTATAATCTAAGGGGGCTGCATTGAGGAAAGGCCATAGTGACCTATACAAAGCCTCAACAAGGAAAGAAAGAAGAAAGCGAAAGGCTAAGAGGAGGGAGAGATCAGATTAAGTTTATTGATCTTAGACTTGAAAGATGGCAAGTTGTAAGTTTCAGGAAAGCAAGAAAAAGACGTTCCATAAATTGCATGTTCTTGAGATAAATGATGATTGGTGGGATAGAGTTCGTGGATAAGGCAGTGAGACTTGGAAAAGGTGTTGGCGAATTAAGCCTCTGGTGGTTCTGACACGCATCATGTATAAAGAATTAAAAGTGAAAGCCCTGATTTCGTAATGAAATTAATACCAAGCTTTTACAAAGGCCAAGGCAGGGAGTGAATTCGTTTTGTTGAGCCCTCGTCTTTTAGACTAGTCTTAAATCGCATCTTAAGCTTTGTAAGTTTTCGCGTACAATAGAGATTGGCACGTCTGCTAAAACAATCAAGTATTCGTCATGCATTGGTTTCCCCTTTATCACAGCTTAAACATGTCAATGGAAGAATCCGGTCAGTACGAATGCTTGACTAGAGATGTAATCGAGTCTGGGTTTGTTCAGCGTTGTCAGCTGCTGACTAAAAGTGAAACAAAGACAGTACTTGCAAATTCAGGGCGGGACTTGCTGCCACATGCGAGTTGACAAGCATCCAACTGATGACCCTTGGCGAGTCGCCTATCAATCAACATACACACACAACACTTGAGAGGCAGAAGAACTAGACTGTTGGTAAGCAGTGACTGAGAGCGAGTACGACAAAAAGATATGGATAGACGTGTGGCAGCATTGGGCATCTTGGCGTGTTCCAAGGGCGTCCGCGAGTAAACCTTTCCCTGAAAGTCAAGGGAATGAGAAATGAAACAGACATGTCGAAGGATGAGACAAATTTTCCAGTTGCTTCTTAATTCCGCTGTTGGCGCTTTGTATTGGTCGCAATGGCCTTTCCTCAACATAATTTACTTTAAAAAAGAAAGACAACCGCTCTGGAGAAAGACGGAGCTGGAGAATAGGACGAAGGACCACCGAGAGATGGAAAATGGCCGGAAGTGAGACCTGGAAGCACGCCATGAAGGCCCAAGAAGCTTACAATAGGACAGAAAGACATGGAAGTGACTCATCGAATTATTCGCATGGCGATGATGAATTTTCGTAAGATTTTCTTCAGATAATTCATTCAGGGCAATAGAATGCTTGCTGTACTGCTGCTATATAACTGTCGAAATTCAACTCGACCAATCGTTAAAAAACGTTGAATTTAATAAATTACATTCAAAACATCTTTCGCTGGAATTAGTGAGCCGTCGTAAAGCAATAGAAAGCACAAACGAACGAGGAGCTAGCGTGCAATGGTAGCAATCAAGGGATACATTAATACCGGGAATAACCAACTTATGATCATCAAAACAATTAATAACGGTTATTCGTCGTCAAAGGTGTCATTATACACGATGATTCATTAGAACGGAGCTCGTTGGAAATTGCAAAGACAATGCTCAACTACTTTCAGCGAGCTTCCCAAGTGGGTAGTGTTCAGTTTATCCCTTGCTACGAAGAGGCGAATGGTCCTAATGCACTCACACTAACTTTTCGCATTTCGGTAGAGCTTATGTCCGCAGAGAAAAAAGCCCCCAAAGTTCTTGTCTAGATTTAAGATTCCACAACACATTTGAGCAATGCTTAAGCCCTCATCCCCTCCTAAAACATCAGCCACTCAGCGTCTTTGGCCGGCCTAAGTGTGGCAAGGTCTATTCAAAGTTCTCCTGTAATTCACATAACTCAGTCTTCCCGAGTCTGGCAGAAAACCCTGGAGATGTCGCAATAAAAAGAAGTCATGCAAGGAAGAAGCATGTAAGGAACTTTGTCGATATCGTTACCAACGAGTAATATATGATAGCCTAATCAACATTTATATATAAAGACATATATAAATTCAAAATTCATGAAACCATCATCTGCTTTCCTTACCAAAGCTAGCATGCACAATGTATGTAGCATGATCTATGGACAAGAGCACTTCACAACGCACTAACGACTACTGAATACGTTACACTAACTTATCACGGGGCATTGCAATGATATGGTTCAGGGCAACCGCAGAAATTCGCTAGTTTCAAGGGAATTCAACCCCTAAACAACTCACGGCAACGATGGGTACACGATATCAATAGATTTCTCAACAGTAATATATTTCTTTTCAAATAATGTTTCTCTTCCGGAAGAGAATTAACAGTCAAAGGTTTGGCTGTCAAATAATAGCGATAATACTTTGCCAAACTGGAGAAGAGAGGTTTGCAACCACAGGGATGGACAGCTCTTCTAAGGGTTTTACGGCATGAAAATGTCTACAAGTATACAGAACAGATTGCATTTTTGCAATACACAGGAGCATTGTCTGTTGCCTAGGGTAAGAAGGATGGATCATTAATAGAATATGCGCTGCAGTAGATACGGAGTACAGGTTGGATGCTTGATGATTTGATAGGGATTGAGCCAGAGGCATCGTTAGACATTACGCATGGCATCAAATAGCCAACCTACATTACGATTACACGAGACATTTGGAGTAATTGCATTCAAGGTACCAATCTTATACCAACCCCGTCTTGATCAAGAGTATCATATCTGACTTACATAAATGGAAAATTTATACAACCCCCATAGAAAGCCAATCATGTCTGATTAATGAAATCTTTTAAGCCTAAACTGGTGTCCAGCGTTCGACAGCGTATAGCAATCGAGTTATAATAGGGGGTAAACTTGCTCCATTTGGGTGGGATTGAAGTTCTGGATTACTTAGGAAAAATTGCAAATGCTACTTCAAATGCAAATGCCCTGTCAATAAAACCAAAATCTAGGCATGAACTAATTATTGATGCTCTGCACAGGGCAGCCAGGTAATAATCACTCAAAACACGGACTGCCTTAGTAATACAAATTCAAGCACACCCAACCTTGAATCAAACATTCTTTGACACAATTTTCAGCCCCTTGCAATCATCGAACTTTCGATGGCAGCATAATATCGAGACCTCGTTTTGAAATACTTGTATCGCTCATGCGGGAATTCAGTTGATTGGCTTTTAACTACAAAATTGTAACTGCGAGGAAAAGATAGCTTGTGTGGAGTCAGTAAAAATCTGTCTTCCATCCCTTTATTAGGAGATACACAGTAAAGAACGGAGGAGCTACGGTGGTCTCCGACAAACAGTTTATCCCTTCAATGACGGAGTAGCAATATTTATGGGCATTGTCGGGCATATGTGGAATGCAACTTCGATACAGACGAACTTCAGGACAAAATTAATCGAACATAACTCTGTCAGCGCTCTTTAATATGAACTATGTAACAACACTAAAAGGCATTAGAACGGACCAAATGGTGAAGGGCGATTAAAATGGAAATTTCTTACGGTGGTAAATCGCCTTGGCATTTTAATTTAGTATTTTTTACAATATTTGTCTTCGAATAGTGTTTACTGCTAGGAGATCATTAATTCAAACAACAAATGATAGGATTTTGAGCGACTCAGTTAAAAAAATTTACCGCAAAAAATACTCGGAGAAAATTTAGAAATATGTTTGTCATTTTAATAGGGGGGAGGGGGGGGGGTGGCTAGGCGTTTGGCAAATCTCCTACCCGTGAATTATGTGAATGTTAAATATCTCCTCCAAATAGTCGAGGGCGTAACCAATCTAGTTGGTTGCTTTGCTCCTGGCAGTTTATGCAATGCTGGTAAGAAAATTTCTTACTGAAATGACGCCTGCCTGGAAGCTTCGGTGGGAAATGAACCAGCTGATTGTACCAAAATTTTAAAATTACTGGACTAATTAGAAAATTAACTTCCTCGAGTTAATGCACATTTTGCAAAGTAAATACTCTTGCTTCTAAACATTTCTTTCGACACTGTTTGAGTATCGATTGTTGACTTTATAATTGCAAAAACTACTGCTGACCCGGGTTATCGAGTAAATTAAGTTAAGCTCACATACTGTAACGTACCTTGTACCCCGGAAAGAATCAACAAAAACCATTTTAACAAGAGCAGTTAGCTAAAACCAAAATAACTACACTTTCTTTGTGTCCTTGAAACCTTTTGAGTTCAGGCAGAGCTATCAAACCAGTCATTGACAGCAGGTCGGGCATTACCAGGTGCTCCACGACTCATATTATGATGCTGGACAAAATTGTTGTAGCCCCCAGAATTGTAGCCACCATAACCACCTCGATTACCACCAAAGCCTTGATTGTGATCATGAGCACCTCTGAACCCACCTTGGTTCTGATTACCTCTGTTCTGGTACTGACGGTAATCTCTGCTACCAAAACCACCGGAACCATACCTATAGAAATATCGAGAGATCAATGTACAAGCAACTCTGGCAATCAAGCATCTCAGCTGTTTACAAAGGTTGCAACAAATAAATTTTTCAAATCGTGCAACGCACTTGTGTGAATTTTGATAGCACCACACTTATTTAGAACTCTTCTCAAAGGAAGGAACAGTAGATTGGGCCACAATGAAAACCCATAAAGAAAATGGAGGATGAAGCTAATTATCAGTAGTTACCAATCAGTAATCAAGTAATGGTCAGTACTATTGGGTAAATGTTATCAAACAGCAAGAGCCTTGACAACGTACTTCCGACAAGGCTAATCACAGATCTGCATTAACAGGACACCAGAGGGTAGATGTACAGATTTCCTTGCAAGGCTAACTTTCCGATCCAAATGCCGGTGCAGTGATATGGACTGATAAAACATTTACCTGTTTCTCTGCTGTGCCTTCTTAGCAGCAAGATGCTGCTGTGCTTGGAAGGCCATTGAATCTAGCCAGTTGGGAATCTCTTGCTTAGCCTCCTCTAGGAGATCCATCAGATCACGTGCAACATTGCGGTTTTTCTCATTGAAAAATGAAGTGGCAAGGCCTGATTTTAAAAACAATGCACAGTTATTAAATATATGTTGACAGCAACTCAAGCTAACTTAGACGCAATAAAAGATTAAAGATCGGTCGATGGCTTAGATTCCGCAATGGAAAACCATTCGAGGATGCAATGATAACAATCTAGACTGCCTCAAGGACCCTTATATTGCTACTAACAGTTTCCACCTCCAAACTAAAGCTGATGCTGCTTTAAATGGGAAACATCTTAATGCTTTGTATCTATAGCAAGGTTGAGCCCCAAACTCGAAACGAGCGTGGAAGAGAGCCTCAGCAGGGTAATTAGAGGCAGGATGGGTAATTCCTTTTTCTCCGCACTCTAACCCTCAGATTTACATCAAGTACCCATTTACTGGTGGGCAGACAGATGGGTGATAGAAACGAGCACGATATGGAACCAATGCAGGGGCCTTGAGCAGAGAAGAAATGCTGCATACACCATGCCAACTTTCCCAATTGCGCCGCTATACGTATAAAATCTAATTCCTTGTGTCTGGAATGGACTAGTACTGTGAGAGACTTTCCGACATTGTTACTAAATGCTTTCTTTCGCATGAAGCTATTACTTACCCAAAGGTTTTCAATAACGTATGTTTAAGTCTTAGAGAAATGCGCTTTTGAGAACCATCTAATGATCCTAAGCTGTTCTCATCTGCTACGATCGATGATTAACTGCGGCAATAAGCCGTTCTTACCAGTATGCCCTACTCTTCCAGTTCTGCCAATTCTGTGTACATACTCTTCAATGTCTGTTGGCATATCAAAGTTAATCACATGTTTCACATTGGGGATATCAAGGCCTCTTGCAGCAACCTGCAAAAATAGTCTTAATTAGCGTCTTCAAAACATAGGTTGACAGATCAATGCCGTGAGCACAATAAAGAAACCGATCAACCAACATATCGTTAACCCAAGAGATTGTTGGCTGTTTATTTATTAAAACGCTGCACTTTGGCCACGACCCTTATCCCCTATTAATAGTCATAAGTTAACTACAAAACTAGACAGAAATGGAAGTGTTCACGCTGAGTATAGTCAAGGGTGTCGAAAATGTTGTTCCATGAAAAATCCCAATAACTGCCAAACATGAAAATATTTTTCCTCACGTCTTACGAAAATGAAAAAAAGAAATGAAAAAAAAAAAATGAAAAATGAGACAGTACAGAACTTCTTGCAGGTTGATACGAGCTGAATATCGGACGAATAACGTGCAATAGAAAATGCATTACCATGGTACTACAGGTAACATGGCACGTCGTGAATATGAATAAAAAAACTTACGGCAGTAGCTACGAGAATGGGAGTGCGACCACTTCTGAATGAAGCCAAAGCGTCTTCTCTTTCGTACTGTGACTTGTCTCCGTGGATGGAGGTAGCGTTATATTCTTCGCGGTACAAAAAATCTTCCAGTGCATCAGCACCTCGCTTTGTTTCAACAAATACCAACGTAAGAGAGTCTGGTCCTACCAAAGATTTGATTAGTTGTAAATGTTACTACAGGGCGTACATTTTTATGCTAAGATAAGAACCAAATGCATCACATCGAGTACATTTGAACGTTAATTGAAAAGTTGAAAACATCTTTGATCAGAAAATTCTAAATAAGTGCATTCCGTAGAGACTTAAGCAGTGTTTCATATCCCAGACATTCATGAACTCTGATAACAATAAATAACCTAACATCAAGATGAATAGCTGTCATATGTAATAATACATTGAGAATCTATTTTAGTGATTTTCTCAGTGTTCTCCTTTAAACGTGCTGAGTTTGCTTCACGCACAGCGTTATATTAGCCCTAGAGTGAATCAAATTCTTGCTCGATTGTCGTCTCTCTTATCCCCGATTTTAATCGCTTGCACAGAGAGAGATATCTAATTCATAAAACTCATTAAGTGCTACCCAAAGAATTGCTATTGAAATATCAATAGCTCGAGTAAAAAATCATTGCTGCTTTTCGGATCCAATGGCAACCTCACCTGATGCATTAAGAAGATCCAACAAGAAGGATCTTTTATCAACCTCTTCGACCCAAACCACTTTTTGAGTGATATTCTCACTTGTAGAGCCAACACGACCAACCGCCAAGAAAATATA
>OZ032117.1:10986722-11214222 GCA_964026355.1 Pseudorhiza aurosa
AATACGTATCTAATAAATATCATAGGCAGCAAAAGCTGTAGGCAAGCTAAAACAGCAAAAAATGAAAGTGGAATTGGCTACTTAAATTCTTAAACAGAAGGCCAAATCTGGGTGCTAGCATGACAAACCTGTTTGAGCGCAGGCCATTAAATCTCTTTTGTTTTGAATGATACCAACAGCATATTTCTGCACTGGAGTTGGTTTTGAATAACCACAGAGCTAATAAAAAGCAAACGTGTTTAAACAGCAGGTATGGAGATAAAATAAAGGGGACAGCAACTGAAATATGTAAATCATTTCACCATTATTTTTCACAATAACAGTTAATTCTTGAAATTTTCTTCTTCAAATGAGAAACATATTACAATTAGTTCATTAGATAACTGACTACTAAGGGTCTGAATTGATGTTAGTAAGTTTGGGCATACTTAGCACAATCACTTAATACATCAATAATTCTTTCATAATTACCTTGATATTTTCCAAAATTATTTCCACAAGATTGCATTCTTCAAACTAAAGAATTGAGCAAAATGATAATGAAAATAAAATGTCTCACAAAAATAGGTAGCTGGTTTGCTTGAATGAGACTGTTCACTTCAGTTGTTTAAAAATTGTCAGGAAACGTCACCTGAACTATGAAAACTCAGTGGTAACCTTTTCAAAGCACATCTGCTTTTTGATAATAATCAATACTTTCAGAGAGAGGAATGAACTTAGTGCATACTGTTTCAATGTTTTGTGGGCAATCAGCTCCTGTCGCCTCAACCGGGATATCCTCATATTTGTCAAAATTTATTCCAGTTGAACGATCACCAAACAGCTCTCTAAAATTATTTGATACTAGGACAGTCATTCTCATCATATCAAGATTAACAAATCAAAAATGAAATAAAACAAGACTATTGAAATGTCTATCAACAAATAAGGGTAACTATTTCCCTTCACAGCTGTCAATAGCTTTCCATAGACAAAATCTTTTGCTCATCTTCTCAAATGCAATCTCATCAGTTTGCAAACATAAAAACCTAAATTCTTTATTGAGAAATTGAAAGAGCAAGTGAAGCTAGATACAACTAACGCAAATAACACATAACAAGGGAAGCAGAAGTGGTTTCTACTGACTATATGGAGAAGAAGGAATTATGTCAAGAAAATGAGCGGAAAAAAACAGTCATAATAAATATGAATCTGATTTGAGATGAGAAAATACCTTTCTAATCGATCATTTCTTGGGAGAGGCTTTGACCAGTCAGCAGTATTTCCTAAAAATTTGAAAGCACAGTGAAAAAAGTTACAGCAGATACTGGACACGGCTTCAGCTTGAGATCTTTTTTGGAATAGGCTGAAACTTATCACTTCCAAGGAAATATGGCAACTTCTAAAAATCTGTTTATTGTAAAATAAAACCAAACAAACTATGCAGCATAGCCTGGGCATAGATGCTGCAGTGAGAATACGTTTGAAAAATAGACAGACTGACCATGAAGGAAGAAGCAAAGAATAGAAGAATACAAGGAAACATAATCCAACACGCCAAAATCATGAGTGATCCAAATAATGAACAATGGTAAATTTTTCACGCAGAATTTTCATAAAAGCTGTGCAGAAATGGGACTAGATACTACTGCAACATTATTACTACATTGAATTCAATTTCTTATGATAAAGACGCTAGATAGATCAAGACTTCTTCATAAAAAGAAATCAATATTACTTAATGACTTACTTAATTATAAAAACCGACTTACCTCCATTATAAACTGTCCTGTCATTGTCTTGATTACCACCAAAGCTTTGAGAATTGTAGCCTACATGGCCACCAGGACCAGACCTCTGGTTATAGCCTCTGTTCCAATTTGAACCACCACTGAAGCCACCACCTCTCCTATAGTTGTCTTGCCTGCCTCCATATCCACCTTGGTAACCTCTGTTTGGTGGGCCAGAAAAATCTAAAAAAGGATTTAGCTTTGAAGGCTGAGATTTTAGGCAACACTTATCAAGCTATCCCAATACCCATGAAACACGCCGCAATATCATAATGACAAAGTATGTGTTGTAAGTAGCTAATTCAGTTTCATACTTCAATGGGGCTGCCCAGTGCTTAGCACACAACACCTTAGGGATGAGCATGGATAATAGCAAGGGCTAAATAACCAACTAGGCATCTTCAAACTGTAGCATTCACTGTGTTTGCATAGCAATATAGCTAAGAAGCTGGAGAAACGTGCTCCCTGGTACACAAAGGACACGCTGGGAAGAAAGTTCAGCTTCTTGAATGCTTTTTGTTTCTCTATTTTAATGAGTGATACACTTCATATCAAAACCAAAAGCAGAAGACTCCTTTGGATAACAGAAAAATCCCTCAAAGTCAAAGCAGTCTTTCACATAGTTTGCAGTACACATACGCAGGTCATACTGCCAGTGATAATTATAAAACAACACAAGTTTCCAAAATTTCCTTTCAGATCTGGCATACAACTCACCATGAGCCCAATAACCAATATGAAGCTAATTTCTTTCAAAATGACTCCAGCAAATAAATTGAAATATAATTGTTTGAAAGACCTTGTCTTCTTTAACTTGCAAGGAAAGCCATATGGTGGGAAGAATGTCTAATAGTTGGTTATGAAGATTGCTTCAAAACACATTCTTGGCTGATAACTTACTTAATGAAAAAACAAAATGAAATATCCAATTTGTCTTCACTAGCAGGAATCATATGGAAAATTGACTGGTACCCAAGCAAAATTCATACAAAATCATGGTTTCCTAAAAATATTATTCAATAATAAACTAATTGTTTTGGTGCTGCGATGCAGTGGTTAAGCTTGTAGAGGAATAATAACTCAGGGGTTGCAAGTTAGAGCCCTGGCAATGAGGAAGGTAAGGGGAAACCATCTCATAAATGCCACTTCTCCTAAAAATTTTGAGCCTTGCATCTGGTATCTGCTATGCTAGAAATTGAGTCTGCAACAGAGTTTTTTAGGATCATGTAGCTGTAAGGCATTGGAGACAAAGTCGCCATTACTGTCCAAAGCATTGATATCTATTACATCTCTCACCTAACTGTTGCTCTCTAAGTTCTAAAAAGGATCGTAAATGAAGAAGGTCTACAACGTGTTGGTCAAAATAATTTCACATGCTACTGATCTGCTGGGCCTATTTGATAGTTTTTTCTGTGCTTCAATTTTTATATGGAATGGACTGGGAAAATGTGAAAAAGATGCTTTGTAATGACAATTCTTACCCCTGTAATTATGGTTGGGAGGTCCTCCTTGCTGTGGTTGGTTGTAGGTGTCAGCTCTTCTGTCTCCGCTGCTTCTCAAGTGAGGGGGGACGTACTTCTTTTCACCTGTGATTAAACAAATCTTATTGATTTGGTAACCAGCTACTTAAATTACATCAATGATGTGAGTACAACTTTTGCAATTCCACCCCAATCATATTACTTTTAAATTCCTGAATTCATTACTTCTATTCTATCCATGGTAGAGCAGTTGGCTTCATAGTTAGTACCCACGTCTAATGCACAGTTTTATATTGTGATACCACTATAACTATTCATTTACTGTACACATGTCCTCCTGCTATTTGAACACAGTGAAAGGTTAAAGTCCCTAAAAGTTGAACACTTTCCTACAGTCCCAAATGAGATTTCTTGTTTTCATTTCCCAGAAACCTGAACACTCTGGGTCTCTGAACATGAACATCACTTTTTGGCTCCAAGCACATAAATCCTCCTGGAAAGTTGAACAATCTAAAGGACTGGGTGAGCTTTCACACCTCTTGACTACTTGGTTGGCATGCAACGAGCGAAGTAATGACTCATCATAGCTGGAAAAATTGTGACTGATATTCTATTCAAATTTAAACATTGCATCAAAATTTTATGTCAAATGCAGATGGTATGCAAATCTTTCTTTCATTCAAACAATGAATTGTCTACTTTATGTATGAATAAAACAACTAAAATGAAAATAATTTTTTATGTGCCAAAATGGTCTGAGACTGGACAGTGTGTACATTATGTAATGGGGACACAATATACAAACAGGTGAATAGTTCTCTCATAAAAGCTAAACACCCCCAAAGTTGAACGCTTCTGGGAAAGTCCCAATGGTGCTCAACTTTGCAGGGAAGAGCATCCTTTGTTCAGTTGTGGTTGATGGTGGGCAGTGGAGTTCAAAAATTAAATGAAGAAAAAATGTGGTCACAAGCTTAGACACATGCTAAATCATATCTCTACAGAGAAGGCAAGAAGCTGTCCATTCAACCTCACAACAATATTTATTGAGCATGGTGCACCCATTTAATTTGTATCAATTATGCGACTCCATCTTCCTCTTACTTCACTTTCTCAGTCTATATCTAACAAGTGGTCCCTTTTAACAACCATCTTTGAACTTTGTTTTTGTTAAAAAGCTCTCCAGGATAATCTTCTCCACATTTCATGATATCCCGTATATTTCTTTGCCAGTCAATATTATGTTATATCTTTATCCACCACTTGGCTCTACCCCCTGTGCCTTCCTCTACCTGCTACACTTTCACCTCAAATGTGATTACTAACGAATTACCAGCTCCTTTCACCCAGTCACCATTATTTTCTCCTAGCACATGCCCCAGCCACCCCAAAAATTCCTCCTTATGACCATAGACACTGGCAAAATACCAAATCTATTTCTCAGCTATGCACTAGTTAATATGTCAGTTAGAGAGATGCCTAGTCTCTTCACATTTGTACCATTCTCACTCAGTCTGCTCAATCCTTCCCATTTACTACACACTAATAGCCCATGTCTCACTTCTTCACACCATTGTGTTTCTCACACACAGAGGGCACACTTTCCTTTCAGTTTCTGAGACATTCAGTTTCAGTCCATGATATACTTAATCAGGCTTTCCACAGATATGCTCTTAACCATTCTATTCCAACTATTCTCAATATTTAACAGTAGTTCCAAGTAAATCTTTCATCTCTTGTTCACCATTTTCCAACTGACAACTATGCTGTCACTCCCATTTTTCAAAAAACTCACACCAATAGAATCCTGCATTTGCCATTTGCTTTGCTATCCTGAGCAGGGATCTCTGGCCCTCTACTGCACTCAGCTTCTCCCAAAACTTCCTCTTTCATGGTGCCTAGCCTGGGTAACTGCCTTCTTTGCATTTTTCCTTGCCACAGCATAGTTTGCCAATGCCATCTGTTCCCAATTGCCCCCTTTGCTTTGCATCACCCCTTGTATTTCAGCCTTTTCTCTTCAATTTTGCTTTTTCCTCCTTTGTTCTCTCACTGTTTCTGTTCAGGCCTTGGTATGTCTCTTGATTGGTATGAAGCTCTCTTGCTTAGCCTTTGATGAATCCTTTAACTGCATATCAATCAAAAGCAGATGACATTGCAACATTTCTTCTTCACCAAGAATTGATTTGACTTCTTTAGATACTTCCTGTCATTCTCATGTATTAACAGGTAAGAAAATTTGGTGGTTGAGTTACAGGACAAAAATGTGACAAGTTTGGTCCCCTTCTTCTTGAACAGTGCTCCACATAAAATCAGCTGCAATGCAACTGCAAATTCTGAAATGCTTTAATGTATTCCTCTTTTCAAAACCAAACTCTCAATGCACAGCTTCATACCAAATCATACTCATGTATAAAAAACATTACATGACTTCCAACCCATAAAATATGTTCTCCACAACTCTCTGCCAATACCTTTTCTGATTAAACAGGACATTTCTGCTAGTTCAATTCTGGCTAAAATATGTTGATGGAAATTGTCTGATCGCTCAACTTTTTAAAAATATATTTTGGATATCAGATCAATCTTACCTTGTGGACGTGACAATGGGCCGTCTCTTTGAGGCGGGCCCCTTTCGATGTTCAAGTCCAGACCAGCAACCTGCAAACAAAATGTTGCCTTGAATCACACAAGCATGTCTCTCAAAATGGCTATGAATGTCAGCTATAGGACACCCAAGTTAGTATTTATTCTTATTCAACTCTTCTTTAGTCTAAAAGTACAATTTTTGCTGCAGTTGTCTTGAGGACAGGAGATCCCAGTGGTAGGACTTAGGGGAGAGACCAGCAATTGTATATCAATGACCAATACGAAGGCTGAACCAAATAACAAAACTTCAACCTTTAAATTGTATGTAAAAATGCTTTGACATACTCTAAACAGCACAAATTATAGCCCCCTAACCTTCATTGTGATGCCGTGGTGTAGTGTGTGAAATATGCAAACTCACAATGCAATGCTTCTGGAATTGTGTCACTCACAATAAAAGTAGTATTAATGGATACTGAAATTGACAGCCACCTCATAAAATCAACTCCCCTTACAATACTTGGAACCCTTTCCTATCCTAAGAACTTAATAATCCTTTTCTAAATACAGGGAATGAAAAACAACTGTAACAGCTCCCAAAGTAGGACTGAAGATAGATTCTGGCACATCAGACAGTATGATTCAAGAAATAGCCAACTAATTAATAAATCAGTACTAAACCATTGCAGATTGTAACACAGAAGAGATTATACAATGTACATATTTGGTTTTAAGATGGCAGATAAATTTCCTTTATAAATTATAGCTAAAAGATAAGGGCTAAATAACTTTTTGATTCCTGCAAAAACATAAGTCAAAACTTTAGAATAATCTTCCTATTTTTATAGATTGTATCAATCACTTTACTCTACCAGGAAGAAAGCATGCCAAATTGTTTTTGTAGTTCCAATTACAAAACTGGAAAGCAGTTTGAATGTTTTGGACTCGGTCAATGTTAATAGGCACTGATCAAAATAATTTCATGAGACAGCAAAGTTATAACTGGTAGACTTTCTTCCCAGCTTAGATGAACAATTTCTCAACAGCGTAGATTGCAGAGAAAAATGGCCTTACTCTAACTGTTTTACGGACATCCTCTACCATCTCACTAAGGATGGGTAATAGCAGTAATTCATATTGCAAAAAAACTTGTATGCATCGCCTGCGGCACATGGTTTCGTGAACGGTTGTTCACAGGAAAGGGTTCGTAATGTGTCAGTATACAATTTTCGCTCATGCTATTTCGATTTCAAACAATTATCTCCTGACTTGCCTTCTAATTCACTTAACACATTGTAGGATGATTTAACATTATAATATTTCGTCCTTAAAAAGTGATACTTTTTCTTAAATCAATCAAACAATTTTATATTTGATAACTTCAAATTGTTAATACTATGATCGGCCTACCTGCTGCTCTAGACTTCGAACATCTCGATGGATTGCATGGCTCATACCTGAATCAATGGGATGTGAATTCCACTATTGACTTTAATACACTGCTAATGATAATGTTCACTTTAATATGTGCTTTTTTTGCTCGTAAAACAGCACAAAGCACTGAAAAATTCGAATTTTTCACTTTCAGGTGTAATAACCGTACATTCGCCTTTTGGCAACACGGGAAAGATCTTTGCTGTCCTCAGGCCCCCGTTCAGCCTGTATTCAACCTCGTTCCCAGGAAATATGATGAATCTTGTGGTTACCAGTCCCTCGTTGCATCCAGCACAACTTTACCAAGACAGCTTGTCTGATTAAGCATTACTGCGATAATTTTTGATCGAATGACAAATTTGACTTTAAGAAGCACTGTTTCAGGACATTGAATTGAGAGAAAACGAAAAATTATCTTTTACGAACACCATCTAGCTCCTTTCATTTTTCAAAAAGGGTATTGTAATCTAAAAAACTGCATCTATCTCCCTTGGAAGGATTGCTTCAAACCTTCTACGTTCTTGGCAATTCAATGAACTGCAGCCGTTCCAAATGAGCTCCTTGCTCGTTTAGTGTAAGTAGCTGGATGTCATTAAGATTAGGTATATTGCAAAACTTTCCGTCTCTTGCTGTATCCTTCAGTCCCTACATCCTAGCTTGAATGGCTGAGGGCTTTAATGAAACACATTGCTTTTGAAAAATGAGTTTTATGATACCTATGCCTGCACTGAACACTTTTTGTAATGAAATTCAAAGTCATTTCATGCAATGTAGTGTAATTTCATGTCATGTATTGTAATGGAATATAATTTAGCAGAATCACATGCGTCCTCATTTGATTGTCTGTCCTCGTAAGGTTTCATCTCTCCAGCGTTCTCTTCAAGCCATGTATTTTGCCTCTGCTGTATGCAATGTCTTTACCCTCCTCAAATCTATGCGCATAAAATGTTGCAGTGCAATGTGGCCACCATCCTGTGTGATGTCAACAGTTGCATTGGGCCTATATTTTCGTACTCAACTTCTTCAACATGCCCAAATGTATTGAATTCCGTCTTCTGATGCAGAACCTGACGCTAAAGTGCAATTTACTGCAATGCTTTTTAATCAAATGTAATAAGGTGTAAAAGTTGCTGCAAAATAAACAAAGTGAGCTCTACAAGGGAAAGGTGGCACTGGTTAAATTTTAAGCAAGGGACAGGCTTCATGGCTACTTTTAGTATGGCAAAGCGTCTCTCAAAACGAATGCAAAAAATCGTTCAGGGTTGTTTGAAAAATCAAACAATTATCTAGAATATTGCAAGATTTTCAGTAGCTCAAAGACAAGCTAGGGCATATGAAAAGTGGGAGAATATGTCAGTGTTAAGGCACTTGCCTCCTTACAGATCCAATGGACATTGGTTTAAGGCCAAATTTTACGTAAGAGTCAAGAGAGTCGCTAGCTCTCCATAACTCAAGGATTAGTGGTCACCAGGTGTAGTCACATCGAAAACCAGAAGTAGAGCTCTGCTTCATTCATAAACATGGCTTCTCAATGTCTCTTTGTTCTCATTTGGCACTACCAGGTAGAAAGCATACAAAATATATAAATTTGGGCAATGAAGCCAATGTTTTTGCCACATGCCTCGTACAATTTTGCCTCCAATTGATAAAACCTGCTAGCCTAGCCTATATTGTTGGCGGTCCATTTTTGAAAAGGGAGAAAGAATCTTTTTGAATGAAAACAATAAATCAGATTCGTCTAAGACTGTCGATTTTGATCTTCGATCATGTTTGAAGTATATGAAGAGAGTAACTTTTATCTTTCAAAATATGCCTTGAAAAGCTCCATCATTCTTTGAATTTAAGATTTGCTGCATAACAGAATGATGCAAAAGAGCACTGCCTACTTCAGAAAGCAGTATCCCTTTCTTGAAAAAAACTGGTGCAGCTATTTACATCCCAACATGCCCTCAGCACTATTTATCATCCGAAAAGCAGGACAATTTTGTTGTTACTGATAGGGAATGAAAGTGGAAAGGAAGAGGCGAAAAGAAGGCCCGTGTAGCCACATCTCTATGACAGTTTAAAAAGCAGCCAAAAATCCTTCAACCGGTATCAGAAAGTCAACTTAATAAGTCTTTTTGCTGCACTATTAAGTGTGCACAGCGCCTTTTGGCCATAAAACGACTTTCTATAAAAGACATTATCAGTATAGAAGGTAACGGGAAGCATCCTTCTGAAGGTCAACTTCGTCAGAAAGAGTGTCAGAGCTCTACCTTCGGTTTCTGCAACATTCAAATTTGAGCATGTTTCGCCTGTTTCAGAGACAAGCGTCGTCTTTATTGATTCTCTTTTGCGTCCCAATGGCAGCCAATGTAAACAACTAAGACAGGAAACATTTATCTTACGAACCTGAATTGACCCTTATGGAGCCTTTAAAGAATTATGCACTTCTTTCTTGAGATGAGGACTTAGAAATTTGACAATTTAACAATGTCAAAAAGACGGAAGATTGACTTTAACTTTCTTTATCATTTTTCTTTAGTACACGAACTGAAAATAATACCATAACATGTCAAATTGCCAACGATTAAGAGTCCTCTGTCTGTCAAGTTTAAAAGTTTAACCTCAACGCAGTGGATCACACGATTAATACATTGCTTTGACTATGAGTGAAGCTTACTCAGCCATTAATAAAACACATGATTACAGAGTCCAGAAAGTAATGACTATATTTGTTTTTGGTTGGAAAAATGGAAACCAGCGTCAGTTCTTAAACGACACTGGCTGATATTTTGGGAAGAAATTGCATAGCAAAACAAAGTTTGGGCAAACTTTATATAAAGGATGATGTAAAAAATTCTTGGGCTTTAGATCTCTTGTAGCAACAATGCCGACAAACTGCGTCTAAAATGAAGCCAAAATATTTACAAAACTATAGGGAGGTGTCATGCAAGTCATGCGGAGGCCAGGAATTAACCAGGAATCACCCAGAAAAAAGAAAATCTTTTTTTCCCAATTCCAGACGAGCACCATATTTTCAGTACTCTGTCTTTACAATTAATATGCATTTGATGTAAAAGAGAAAAACCGTCCTATAGTTCTATGCAGCTTCATTGATAGAAATAAGGCAATCGAGTGATTGATAAAAGTAGGGCAATCGGATGATTGATAGAAGTAAGGCAATCGGATGATTGATAAAAGTAGGGCAATCGGATGATTGATAGAAGTAAGGCAATCGGATGATTGATAAAAGTAGGGCAACGGCATGATTGATAGACGTAGGGCAATCGGATGATTGATAGAAGTAGAGCAATCGTCTGATTGATAAAAGTAGGGCAATCGGATGATTGATAGAAGTAGAGCAATGGTATGATTGATAGAAGTAGGGCAATCAGATGATAGAAGTAGGGCAATCAGATGATAGAAGTAGGGCAATCAGATGATTGATAGATGTAAGGCAATCAGATGATTGATAGAAGTAAGGCAATCAGATGATTGATAGATGTAAGGCAATCAGATGATTGATAGATGTAAGGCAATCAGATGATTGATAGATGTAAGGCAATCAGATGATTGATAAATGTAAGGCAATCAGATGATTGATAAAAGTAGGGCAATCGGATGATTGATAAAAGTAGGGCAATCGGATGATTGATAGAAGTAGGACAATCGTATGGTTTATAGAAGTAAGGCAATCGGATGATTGATAGAAGTAGAGCAATGGTATGATTGATAGAAGTAGGGCAATCAGATGATAGAAGTAGGGCAATCAGATGATAGAAGTAGGGCAATCAGATGATTGATAGAAGTAGAGCAATCGTATGATTGATAAAAGTAGGGCAATCGGATGATTGATAGAAGTAGAGCAATGGTATGATTGATAGAAGTAGGGCAATCAGATGATAGAAGTAGGGCAATCAGATGATAGAAGTAGGGCAATCAGATGATTGATAGATGTAAGGCAATCAGATGATTGATTAAAGTAGGGCAATCGGATGATTGATAGAAGTAGGGCAATCGTATGGTTGATAGAAGTAAGGCAATCGGATGATTGATAAAAGTAGGGCAATCAGATGATTGATAGAAGTAGGGCAATCAGATGATTGATAGAAGTAGGGCAATCAAATGATTGATAAAAGTAGGGAAATCGGATGATTGATAGAAGTAGAGCAATCGTATGATTGATAGAAGTAGGGCAATCAGATGATTGATAGAAGTAGGGCAATCGTATGGTTTATAGAAGTAAGGCAATCGGATGATTGATAAAAGTAGGGCAACCAGATGATTGATAGATGTAAGGCAATCAGATTATTGATAGATGTAAGGCAATCAAATGATTGATAAAAGTAGGGCAATCGGATGATTGATAGAAGTAGAGCAATCGTATGATTGATAGAAGTAGGGCAATCAGATGATAGAAGTAGGGCAATCAGATGATTGATAGAAGTAAGGCAATCAGATGATTGATAGATGTAAGGCAATCAGATGATTGATAGACGTAGGGCGATCGGATGATTGTTAGAAGTAAGGCAATCGGATGATTGATAGAAGTAAGGCAATCAGATGATCGATAGAAGTAGGGCAATCGCATGATTGATGGAAGTAGGACAATCAGATGATTGATAGATGTAAGGCAATCAGATGATTGATAGACGTAGGGCGATCGGATGATTGTTAGAAGTAAGGCAATCGGATGATTGATAGAAGTAAGGCAATCAGATGATCGATAGAAGTAGGGCAATCGCATGATTGATGGAAGTAGGACAATCAGATGATTGATAGAAGTAAGGCAATCAGATGATTGATAGACGTAGGGCGATCGGATGATTGTTAGAAGTAAGGCAATCGGATGATTGATAGAAGTAAGGCAATCAGATGATCGATAGAAGTAGGGCAATCGCATGATTGATGGAAGTAGGGCAATCGTATGGTTGATAGAAGTAAGGCAATCGGATGATTGATAAAAGTAGGGCAATCAGATGATTGATAGATGTAAGGCAATCAGATTATTGATAGATGTAAGGCCAGCAAATGATTGATTAAAGTAGGGCAATCGGATGATTGATAGAAGTAGGGCAATCGTATGATTGATAGAAGTAGGGCAATCAGATGATAGAAGTAGGGCAATCAGATGATTGATAGATGTAAGGCAATCAGATGATTGATAGAAGTAGGGCAATCAGATGATTGATAGACGTAGGGCGATCGGATGATTGATAGAAGTAGGGCAATCAGATGATAGAAGTAAGGCAATCGGATGATTGATAGATGTAAGGCAATCAGATGATTGATAGAAGTAGGGCAATCAAATGATTGATAGACGTAGGGCGATCGGATGATTGATAGAAGTAGGGCAATCAGATGATAGAAGTAAGGCAATCGGATGATTGATAGATGTAAGGCAATCAGATGATTGATAGAAGTAGGGCGATCGGATGATTGTTAGAAGTAGGGCAATCGCATGATTGATAAAAGTAGGGCAATCAGATGATTGATAGATGTAAGGCAATCAGATTATTGATAGATGTAAGGCCAGCAAATGATTGATTAAAGTAGGGAAATCGGATGATTGATAGAAGTAGGGCAATCAGATGATAGAAGTAAGGCAATCGGATGATTGATAGATGTAAGGCAATCAAATGATTGATAGACGTAGGGCGATCGGATGATTGTTAGAAGTAAGGCAATCGGATGATTGATAAAAGTAGGGCAACGGCATGATTGATAAAAGTATGGCAATCAGATGATTGATAGATGTAAGGCAATCAGATTATTGATAGATGTAAGGCCAGCAAATGATTGATTAAAGTAGGGCAATCGGATGATTGATAGAAGTAGGGCAATCGTATGATTGATAAAAGTAGGGCAACGGCATGATTGATAAAAGTAGGGCAACGGCATGATTGATAAAAGTATGGCAATTGGATGATTGATAAAAGTAGGACAATCAGATGGTTGTTAAATAGTAGGGCAATTGCATTATTGATAGATGTAGGTTAAGTCTGATGATTGATTGAAGTAGGGATGTCAGATGATTGATTGAAGTAGGGCAAACGGATAATTGATAGAAGTAGGGCAATCGAATGATTAATGGAAGTAAGGCAATCAGATATCGATAAATGCAAGGCAATCGGATGATTGATTGAAGTAGTGCAATCCGATTATAGATAGAAGTATGGCAATCAGATTGTTGATAAAAATTAGGGCAATTGCATCTTTGATAGACGTAAGTTAATTCGGATGATTGATAGAAGTAAGGCAATCGGATGATCGAAGGAAGTAGGACAATCGGATGATTGATAAAAGTAAGGCAATTGGAGGATTGATGGAAGTAGGGCAATCAGGAGGTTGATAAAAAGTAAGGTAATCCCATGGTTTATAGATGTACGGCAATCGGGTGATTGATAAATAGAAGGCAATCAGATGATTTTTGGAAGTAAGGCAATTAGATGATTGATAGAAGGATGGCAATTGGATGATCGATAGAAGTAGGGACATCAGATAATTGATTGAAGTAGGGCAATCGGATGATTGATAGAGGTATGTCAATCGGATGATCAATAGAAGAAAGGCAATCGGCTGATTGATAGAAGTAGGGCACTAGGGTGGATGATTCATAAAAGTAAGACAATTGGATGATTGATGGAAGTAGGGCAATCGGATGATGCACATATTCATGATTTATTTGTACTTGTTAAATATCAATTGCGATGTTGAATAAACATTTGTTAGTGAAGTTAAGAGTAATTTTGACTCTCATCTTTGGTAGGAGATTTGACCTTATAAGGTTAAACACACTCTGTTGATTGGGTGCCGTCTCTTGAACCACCGCATTATGAGATAGGGTAGTCCATAAATTTCCCCAGCTTAGCACTAGGTGCCAATTTAACGCTGAATAGGCAGGTAATGAGCAGCCAGATGATGCTATACGAGAAATTTTTGTATCACATGCCCTTCTAAAAGCAATTCCAATATCCTGACAGATATTAATATGCACCTGTATGACCTTCCACAACACCAAACCAACTGTTTCTTTAGCGTGGAGTAATTTGGCTTTTCTAAACTTAATCATATCAATCTGGTGATAAAGTTGCGATATTTATCCATAAGATAGACCTAAATCATTTCTAAATTATGAGAATCAAATCTCAAGGTATTCTGTTATTATTCATAGCAAACCCTTCAGAAGCTAATCGTTCATCTCACGGCCCTGAATGTTTTGTTCGACTGAAGTTTTGATGAGAATCAAACAAGGACTAAAATCTACCAACCATCATTCTTGCTCACTAGTGTTTCAAGTAAATGTTACTGTTAAGGTGGCCAGCTTTGAGAGCTATTTTAGAGCAGAGGGATCTGTAGAAAAGTATTTCAACATGCTTAATTTTAACTAAGACAACTTTTCTAGCGGTTTTTGAGATGCTCAAATTCAGAACGAGACTGCTGTGAGGCTATTTCAATCAAAAATATAAGATTCTATCTGGATTTCTGGGAAGTCACAGAGTGGAACTGTCTCTACGCTAACAATAAGCCTCGTTTACACATTTGGATATTTTCTTTATGAAATGTGTTGCATTTGATGGAGAAAAAGTTACTTTAAAACTAAGATCTAATCAAAAAAAATTACAAGGCGAAATGAACCGAAAGCAAGAATTCGAAAGAGCTTGATCATGAGAAAATAGTCAATTAGAAGAAGAAACGAAAAAATCTAATTCATATAGATGTTTGTGAAAAGCAAAAATTGCAAGAAGAAATTGATTAATGATTGATGCTTAATGAATTGTAACTGAATCCATCACTATAGCACTTAATATATATAGCTTGTCTTCGACTTTTTAACAACACTTCAAAGCAGCATGAGTTTTACAAAAATTATCACAGGAATAAGCTGTCAGGCCTTAAACTCAACTTTGACACGGTTTGACTGCTAAAACGACCACGATGTAATGCACCCAAGAAGTTCTGGGAACTAAATTTCATGGAAGACTATTTACTGCCACTTTCTCTATTTGCTGAAAAGAGTAACCTTTACTTGCATAATGAAAAAATGAACTTTATAATCAATACCGAGGCTTCAATGGACAGCATGCCTGTTTTGATGACAAAGCTACACTGTTTAAAGTTTCCCTCTGTAGCAACCTACTGCTATATGTTTAAAACTCAGCCAGTGAATATTAATATGCACTTAAATGTAGACATATTGCTAGCTACAGACTTAATCAAGAGCTAAAGAATATAAGCCGCGTTTCCATGGTACAGAAGTCAGTTTGAATTTGCTGGATTTCGAGATAAAAGATGTTCTATTATGCCGAATTAATAATATCCATGTAATTTGTAATCCATTGATTACTTGTCCTGGCAACCCCATTTGAATTCTTTAGACAAATTCTTTCCATTAATTCATGGACTGTAAAGCTTCGAAATTGCTTCCACTTTTGCCCAACGAGCTCTTGGTTACGTCTGGTGCAACCATGCTTGGACGGTAATTGTACAGCTTCAAGATCTCATTCCTGAATGCAGATCCAGTCAGACAGTAAAGCAGCCAGTTGATGGAAGAGTTGATGACGATGCCAAGTTTGGCAAATGCAAATGACTGGTCAATTATGCTCCAATTCTTGTCCATTTGTGAATAGCCAATCATCCAAAGGCACTGTGTAACACATTGCCAGCCAAGCAGGAAGATAAAAGCAAAAGTGACAAAGAGCAGCATCTTTGTTATCTGGTGCTGCTGCTTCACCCGCTCTTGCTTCTTATCACTGTCAGAAGCAAAAATCTTGGTAGAACGAGCAGCCCGTTGTCTCATTGACCAGATGATGCTGCCATTTAAGGCAAAAAGACCGAACCAAGGCAGAAGCACGAGCAGCATGCAGTGAATCCAAAATTCATACCTCTCGCTTGCACCTGTCTTTGAATAGACCGTTTCTAAAATGTGGTAAGTACCATTGACCATTCCTGGACGATAGTTGAAGAAATGAGGCATGTTGACAACAAAACTTGAGACAAATATGAGGCAAATTCCAAGAAGGGTTCTGAATGGAGTGCACCAGCCTCTAGCTTTCAACGGAGCTTTTACAATGACAAAGCGACTTAAGGTGACACCAACCAGCAGCCAGATGCTTGATACGATGAAGAAGTAGAGGAATGGAAAGCCTATGTATGAATAGAAAGCAGCATATGCATAGCTATGAAGTATCTCAGGAGTGCCGGAAGGCAGTGAGTTGGTAAGGAGAAAGAGAAACAACAGGAAGCAATCAGTAATGCCAAGTGCGATCAAGTAAAGGCTTGTAGATGAGCCGCTGTCTATCTTCTTCTTGAGGATTCTATACCAAATGTATACAGATATGGCATTGCCAAGCAGACCTATCAGGCTGATTGTCACTCCTAGTGGCACACTTGAGATCCAGTGCATCAGTACATTCTTTGCCTGCAAAAAGGGCAAAACCTTAGCTACCTAGAATTTAATTGATGCTCAAAACTAGCCAAAATACAGCAAACATTCAATAAAAAGCTCTAACCAAGGAATACAACTTAAAAAGTCCCATCAGTAAAAGTTGACAGCTCCAAAAGAGGATTATATGGCAGTGTTGCAAATATCTGGAAAGTACATTTCATGCATTTAAAGACTGAAAAATTCTACTTTTCAAGCAAGGATTAAAAGACAAAACATGAGACAAATATTTTGATTAAAATTTCATTATGATTTACGAAAGGATTTAGCATGTGTCTAATTGCAAACGTTTGAGCTGACAGTTTTATTTTGCTTTTTGAGTGAATAGGGCTTCCAATGACAGCAGCTAATGTTCTTTGACTGCTATCAAATCAGATGCTTACAGAATGTATTGTTATTATTACTATTGTCTGTTTTAGCTTCCACTAACAATTTAGCCACAGATTTCATTCTTAAGTGTCTTACGACTGACCTATGTTTCATAAAATCAAATTCTGCAATGTCATATTGCCGATGATAATGCAATGTTTTCATGTGAATTAGATCTAGATGAATAATGACAATCTACAAAATGTTGGTTTTCCAACAATCCAATGATTGGAAACCGACATATCAACAGGGTCAACCAACGTGGTGGTGCTATTGTGGGGATTGAATTATTTGCGGATTCATCATAGGCTTCAGATTTTCACTCATTCTTTCCATCTTTCTCTATTTTTTTTCTTTGTTTCTTTCTCTTGATATTTCATTCATTCATTCATTCTTTCTTTCAATCTTTCATTCATTCAATTGATCTTTTTTTCTTTCATTCGTTTATTCATTATTTAATTCTTCCTTTCACTCTTCCTTTCTTGCATTCTTTCATTTATGCATTCATTCTCTCTTTCTTTCTTTCAATCATTGACTCATGCATTCTTTCTTTCTTTCGTTGCTTCATTCTTTCAATCATTTTTCCTTTCCTTCATTCTTTCATTGATTCTTCCCTCCTTTCTTTCATTCTTCCTTTGTTTTCTTTTTTCTTCCTTTCCTTCATTCTTTCATTGATTCTTCCTTCCTTCCTTCCTTGCTTTCTTTCATCTTTCATTGATTTTCCTTCCTTCCTTTCTTGCTTTCTTTCATCTTTCATTCGTTCTTCCTTCCTTTCTTGCATCATTCCTTCATTCTTTCTTTCATTCTTTCTTTCTTAGAATTTTTAATTCATGCATTCTTTCTTTCTTTCATTCTTTCAATCTTTGATTCATGCATTCTTCTTTCTTTAGTTCTTTGAATCTTTGATTCATTCATTCTTTCTTTGAATCTTTGATTCATTCATTCTTTCTTTGAATCTTTGATTCGTTCATTCTTTCTTTCATTCTTTTATTCATTGTTTCATTCTTTCTTCCTTTCTTTCGATCTTTCATTCTTCATTTCTTTCTTTCTTTCAATCTTTGATTCGTTCATTCTTTCATTAATTCTTTTATTCATTATAGCATTCTTCCTTACATTCTTTCATTCACTCTTTCTTTCAATCTTCCAATCTGCCATTCACTCTTTCCTTCTTTCTTTCTTTCATTCTTTGAAGCCAGTTTGATTCATGCGTGGTACTTTCTTGATTTGTAGCTTCAACAGACGTAGCAGCATCTGCTCATAGCTTCACACTGCTGCTGGTGTACTGCTAATTCTTCTGCAGTTTATCTTCTTTGATATGTTACTTAACCTTGTTCCTTCCATACCAAAAATCTGCTCTTCTTTGTTGATTTTAGATGTTGAGATTGGAAGAGTATTTTAGATGATCATTTCAATTGACATCTTATTACCAGAGAGTTTTGCTAGCTCTTCAAGAGCTCCTTTGAATGATATTTCTACAGCCTTGTACATGTCAATGAACTATCACCGGACACTCTTCACTCTTACCTCAGCCCTGATCAAGTTACTGCAATTTCTATCCAGAGATAATTTCCTATTCACTAGAAACTGCTTCGATTTAAGATTGCTTGACTTTGAGATTTCTCACTACAACAGATTTGAGCACGGATGCATCAATAGGGTTTTAATTTATCAAGAGAAAAATTCTTTTTGGGAGGGAAAGTCTATTTGGGAGAGAAATTCTATGGGTAATGCTTTCATGCAAAGATATTGCAAAGAAAGATAAAAAGATTTGTTAAAAATTGAATTGGCTCAAAATGCCAATTGAGTTATCACTTTCAAATATTGAGAATATTTTCCATTTCCTTTTAGCGTGAATCAACTTTTAAGTATTTCTTCATAGCATTTCAGGGTAAAGACATAGCTCATTTTATAGAAGGGCGTTTTTGGCACTGCGACACTCACGTGCATCCAAGCCAGCCGAGTCAAAGGGACTGCATTTCTGATCCGCTTGAAAAAATGCTCCCACGGGAGTGTGGATGAGAATTAGTCAAAACCACGTGACGCTGCATTCTGATATCGAAGCAGAGCTGGATAATAAATCTGAAACCACATTGGCGTCCCACCGTGATGGAATGGCCATGTGGAGGATAGTTGGGACACCTGCAATAAAGATAACCTGCTTTCTGGTTTCAGATTATCTACTTCTAGACATTTTAGAGGATTTTGTTATCGAAATGCTTAGCTCAAGTAAAGATAAGCCATCATGTTTTGTTGATAGTTAGATAAACGCTATATGACCATATCATACAATGCCTGGCTCACGTTGCCATCAAGAATTGGTATCAGTGCCTTATTTCTTAGATCCAGTAATTTTGATGTCTCTTCATCATTTGGTCTCAAATTTCTTTGTATCTCTTTCATTGAACAAAGAATCTTGTGAGGAATCTTGAGGAAGGTAAGGCAAGCGAGATTGGTAAAGAGTAATTGTATTCAATTGCATTGGCTAAAGGAAGTGGATCCATTGCGTGGGGTTTGCAAGTATTCTTTCCTGCACGGTTCATAACAAAAACAGCATCTGTGAGAATGACAACAGAAACAACCTCATGAAATACAGAAAAATCGGAATCATACCCCTGGTCTCTGCAATGCTCAGGATCAAGCACGTGACGCAAATAGGAAGTTTGAAGTCATTTTCTACATAGCTAACATATGAAGCGAAGCCTTCATGAAAGTTGTGTAATTGGAGGACATGTTTCTAAAAAAATATTTGAGAACGAAACAAATTTTCACCGATTCAAGAAAAATAAAAAAGAAAGCTGCGGTGACTGTCTTCGTCTCAATGGCTTCGAGAGCAAAACAAACTTTTGAAAAATCTTCTATGGATGCCTGGGTTCAAAAAGCTCAGAGGATTCGGGGCTATTGTCAAAGGAGTAGTATAGATGAAAGGAAAGAAGGTTGAACTGAGTAAAAGATGACGATAAATACTTTATTCAACTGTATGATCAGCAGAGGGCACATACCGCTATCTTTTCTGTTCAATGCATATGCTTTTGCCTTAAAGGCACATACCTATGCAATTTGGGATCTCGTCTCTTATAATTCGCATTAGCAAATAGAAACTTCTAGAATGGCGAATAAATCAGGCAATGTGCTTGACCAATGAAATCGATTCAGCTGAAATCGCACTGTCGCATCATCACGGGAAAGATTAGGCTGAGAAATACTTTTCGAAAACAACAGCAAAATGAATTACTTGGCTATTAAAATTGTTAATCATTCTAATGCATTCTAAGAATGCTATCAAGAAATAAGACAATCAAGCAACGAAAAATACCATCTTTTTTCCAAAGTTCTTTGATGTGATTCTTCTTTAGATATTCTTTGGTAATTGCATTCAGTTTCACTCTCGCTTGTCATCGACCCTTCGTTTCAACTGAGCAACGGAAAACATACGGCGTAGTCTTATATCGTTGGAAGATGACGCTTAATTTTGTCCAGAGGAAAAACAGCTGCCGCGTTAATGCAACAAGCGAACAGCAATGAATGAAGACTTTTCAGCAAAGAAGAGACAATGAAAGGGGACAGTTTCATCTCAAAGGGCACAAATGTATGATTCTTAAAGAGCCAGAATGGGTTTGAGAAGAAGCTATTAGCGAGAATACTCTCTCATTTTTAAAGAATCTGATTTGAAAATTGAATTTGGCTCATTTCATTGTTTAGATTTCCCCATTTAATTCGAAGCAGTTGGGTTTGAGCAAGGGAGTGCCTGAGGATGATGAAAGAAAACATGGGTGGAACAAATCAGGTTCCACACTCCAAATTCAACAGTCTTGTGCTTAATCCACACTATTGTAGAAAGAGAAATAAAATATGAAATATCTCGAAATGCAAGTTTTGTCTACGTGGCAATGATTTGAGTATGTTGCTAGCCATGCCTTCTTGCTCCAGTTCCATTCCTTCATGTCAATGTCGCTTTATTATCCATATGATCGCGAGAAGGACCAGATATCATAACTTAACTTACATAGAAAGGATAATCCTTATCCGGTCAAAAACTTATCTTAAGATTTACAAAGAAGGACACACAATTGATGAGAATATATTATACCAGTTAGGTTTCAAACAAGGATTCACAAACAAGCAGAAGATAATTTACCTTCTTTGCATCTACATTCACTGCTTCCTTTTGTCCACTCCATTTTCTCTCTCCATGCAGAAATTTTTACAGGAAGCAAGATTCAAATGAACGGCATATTTCACTCAAGAAGGAAATTTCTTTCTAGAGTAGCTCTCGTAACAAACCACTATGTGAACACTTTGATTTCAAAATGGTTAAAAAATTATAGGTCTTTGAAAACGTTGAAGAGCAAAGACTTATGTGCTGCTTCTCTTAAAAATGATTTTTGAAAATTTTGCAGCAAGCAATAAGAAGATTTTTTTCATAAAATAATGAGCAATCCTTCCTAGCAAGTAAATTGGTCAATGATGATTGGAGCAACCGATTATCGGAAAGAATAAGAAGAGAGAAGATTGAGCATATTCATCAATCCATTATTATGTTAGCCGAATGAAGAAATTTCGACTCCTCAACCAACTGCTTTATGGCAAACTGCGCCAGAGAAGCCGTCCCACGGGAAAGCCAAGAAAGAGATAAATGGATGATCTCAAAACATCTATAAGCAATTTTGAAACCGATGACCTTCGAAGTGCTGAAAATTGCACTGAATGGAGATCCCGTTGTTACACAGGGGCCGAAAGAGCCGAGAAGACTAGGGGGGGGGGGGGGGGGGGGATCGAAGGAGAAGAGGACGAGGCGAAAGAGTCCTGGCGATGACGAAGACAGAGGTCACAATTGCGTTATCTGCTAAAGAAAGTGTGCCAGTGCAGCTGGTCTTGCTGCTCTCCGCCGTTGCTCCCATTTCCAGTAACTGGCAATCCACATTCATGGCCGCAACCGGCAAGACCCTCAGCAATAGCAAGAACAACATAATGTCGATCAGAACGCTCTTATGACGTTTTAGCAAAGATTTCTAAATCTGTTCAGAAATAATTTGAAACTTTATATATTACGGTTATAATCATATCCTCTCCAAATTTTGACTGATCTTACCACTGACCTTGCATTACTCATCCTATTCTAAATATAAGTAGCCACTCGCTACTGGTTTAGACTTATCATGATACCAAACATAATCAAAATCTGACCAAAAATTCGACAAAGGCCTGAAAGTATCATCCCATCATTATTGGATCTTCCAAGAAGATAGCAAACATTTCCATAGGCCAACGATCCTGTTCAGTTACAAAAATTCCATTACTTCTAGCTGGTGATATAGATCTGTATCTGGGCACAAATCTTCATTGAAATTATGATAAGTATAGCTTCAACTAAAATTTTCTGTTTTGCCTTGGGCAAATCATATTTACTGTGTGGTTGAAAAGTTTGAGGTTGGCACAGAAGTATCTGAAAACATATTGAAATGCGATGAGATTCTCAAAACAGACTAAATGTATCTAAAGCAATGTATTTATTTTTGTAGCAAAATATACGAGAGGAGTTTTCATTAGAATATTAATGAGCTTTTGCAAATGATGGTGTTATGATAGTGTAAATAATGGTAGACAGTGTTGATAAATTGCTTAAAGAAATGCAATGCAAGGTCGGCACATTTGGATTGTTCAGAATCATTTGCACAAATGCATGAAAAGCTCTTAGGTAAATATGAATTAATAAACATTAAAAAGAAAAAATAGTGAAAATGCTGTGGTTGGTTGAGTAGGACGTTGTAAGTTATGAGAGATGGAGGAACATATGATGAAAAGTGGCGAGAGTTTCTTGATTGAAGTTCTCTGAAATACACCCATGCTTCATCCTTACATCCATTTTAACCGGCAATAGGAAACGTCAGTTCAGCTCATTCACACCCTCTCCAAGTTTCACTACTTCATCCACAAACTCTATCCCACAAATCATCACTCGTCCTAAAGAAGTGCAATTCAGTTGAACGTCTTGCATTCTTCTTTCTTTCCGAATCCTACAACTTGCCAATGTTCAAATCTCAGATCATTAAACTTGATTTCATCTCCCTCTCTTCTTAGCCTTTCATTTCTTCTTTCTTCCATTGTTGGGGCTCTTCATAGGTCACCATGGCCTTTCCTCAACACGATCTGCTAAACAAAAGAGAAAAGAAACTTGACGATAATACCGAAGAGAGATTTGATACTTTGATTTTAGCTAGTTTGAATGAAAACAAAGAATTCTTTGGGATATCAACTGTGACTTCTTGACAAGATGTAGCCTGTCAGAGACATAGCATCTTAATTATAAAGCATTATACTGATGCGAACCAAGGAAGCTCTTTGTGAAAGATTCTGCAAAGGTTTTTATAATTGTTACCTAGCATCCAGAGGTATATTTTTGGACGCTGAGAAGCTGTTTGCTTATCAAGAGGTATTCAGGTCCTTCCTCTCGATGTCACCACACCTGATTCATACGCCTGGAATGACAGAGAGCTAGCGACATTCCTCACTCTGATTGAAGTTTAGCTGAAGATGAATTCATACCACAGATCAACAGATCAAAGGGCAGCAAGAACTTTACCACTGAGCAATCTTGACATCTAATCAAACAAGTCCTGGTAATGCCATGTTGCCTCTCTTTCCTTCTGTTGCTTGTTTAACTTTCTTTTAATCAATTGTGTATTCTTTCATCCATTTATGACGCTTTTTCTAGCCCCATCGTCGGCATAGAACCCTAATACCAAAGCAGAGTTTATTGAGGGAGAATGTACTAAAGACACTTGGGATGTACCATGGAACTGCTAAAACTAAATCAATTGGATGAGAACTTAGGGTAATTTGAAGCAAATGTCACAAAACCAATAGTAAAAAAAACACGTGCCTCTTATTGAGGAAACACTCATGGTCTTCAATGCCTATGGCTTACACAGAGGAGTAAATTTTGATAATTACAATGTCTTCCTTCTTAAGTTAGTAATTAAGGACTAAGTCTCAGAAAAGCTCGTAAAACGTGGAAATAGATTAGCTGGTATACGAATAGGCAGCCAGGGAATCAGGTAATCAGAAAAAATTTACACTGAATTGATGAGTGCAAGATCGATGATAAGGAAAAATTTCTCACGTCCACAGCAGTTTTGGAAGAATATATAAAAGGTATTATCCAGTTAAACAGCAAAGGAAAGTGCAGCAAAACTAATTTGCGGCGGATACAGAAAAACATCAAAGATTGGATTGGTCTAAGCATATGCAACATAATTCAGTCGATGAACGACAACAGTTTGTTGCAAAGACCAACGGAGTAGCCTAAGTCAAATAATGATCATACTGTTGAATTAGATTGCATTGATAGTTTAACACTTCATTAGAAATATGGCCAATGATTTTTGCAAATTCTTTGCTAGAATTTGAAAAGAACACTTTTCTTTGATCTTTTATCCAACTCAATAAAACAACAACAGTTGAAGAGTGTAAAAGAAATTCAACAAAATATCCCACTTTGCATTCAAGGAAAGACGGAAAAGATACCTGAGTCATGATTAGATTCCTTCGCAATACTGGTCGCTGATACTGTTAGTGTACATCAGGAGCCCTCACCGTTTTTGACGAGTTCTTCTCTTAGCAATTCTTCAGTGCCATCTACCACAAAGTGTGCAAGTATTATGCCAGTCTATAAATCAGCAAAAATCTCCAACGGGAAACTACAGGCCAATGCCACATAGCATATCTTACAGGGAAAGGTCTATTGCCAAGACTGCGCTTTTTCCAGTTACCAATTCTGTTTTCGGCAAGGTTCAGCTACTGGACGCGTTGAAACTGAATTTGCTGATAAGATAATGAAAGAAAAAGAATTAAATTTAGTTGCGGTGCCATTCAACTTGGGGGAGAACAGCAATGCCATCACTGACAGCCTGGATGCTGCTTTGAAACTTTTGGGAGCCGAAATAGATTCCTTGCTCTTCAGTGACCACAAAATGTAAAAAATGATTGATGAAATATATATTAATCTATCTGGTCAAATAATGATGAAATGAGGCAGATATGAATGAAACTGGGATAACATTTTAAAAAGGTTTAAACCCTATGAGCTAAATTAATAAGATGCAAAACAGTAGCATTGAGATCAAGTTGCTTGCAAGATTCAACATTAATATCAAACCTAGAACTGCTGATTACCTTTTCTATATCAATAGAAATGTCATAAGGACACAAAGCAAGGCTTGAAAATCTTAATAATCGTACAACAGGAGCCAAATTAGTTGTTCCACACATTAATCAGTCAAGAAAGTAAATGTCGTGTGCTGCTTGTGTAGGCTCCTTGCGACGCAGCCAGCCGAGCTTCCCTTCGAAACCAGCTATTGATGTGTATAAACGGCCTTGCACCAAACTTACCAGAGCACCACTTCAACAGTCTTTAGCACTTTAGGAAGCAAGTTAACCGTTATGGCACAATGCTGAAATTGACCAGGGATTGACGAGGCGTGAGTTACGGCTCTGATTTTGCTGATATGGCTCTATATGGCCAGCTTAGCACAGAGGCACAAATGAAAGTCTTGTTGAAAATCATTAGCAACGCACCACAGCTTTGACACATGGTATAGCATTTTGCAAATGTAGGTTACATTATTTAACGTTCATTCAGTGAAAGAATCCATTTCTATTCAGGTTGATAGCTGACTACAGCTTTTGCAAGACGGTAGGATTTTGGGTGTAATGGTGATGACGGAAGCAGTTGCTAAGAATGAACAGCTGTGCTGCACTGCATTGAAGGAAGAAAGGGGTTATACATAAACATATTGTTATGGTGGTCAATGTACTATTGCTTTTGAGAAATTAAATTTGTCTAGAATTAATGATATTGGCGTTTGAACTCGCCTTCTTTACTTTGTTGTTGAAAGCAAGAATCAGGTAAACTCAGTGCTTCATGTAGCTTCCAAAGTGATAACACCAACCCCTGTATTAGAGAGATTGAAATGGAAGAGAAGGATCAACAATGACGGCCCCTAAATGTTTTAAGTTATATGGAAGAAGGAAAATAGAGGAAGCAATGCAATGGGTTTGACTATAATGCTACTGAGAAAGCTTTTTTAGCGTTAATGTCATTTTAGTAAGGCAAAGTCTTTAAGTTATGGCAGCTATTCCTAGCCAACAAAACAAACATGCATAAGAATCTATTAATTCTTGTCAATATTATCATTGAGCTGCGTTGCATAGTCAAGTTGACGCGTAGCAGAAACGGGGACAGGGCTTTGAGTTTCTTCCAGGGAAATGGATTTTATGAGGGTATTTCCCGTTGACTGACTCGTCAATGGCGTCTTTATTGTGAGAAGTGCAGGAATAGAACTTTTAACCCCTGTGTTAAGAGTCCGCACGCTTAACCAGTACACCATGGCACCACCATATTATCAATATTATAAAAAACCTAAAATGCTGAAATGTAATATTCTTCAATATTTTCCTGATTGATAAAGATTATTAAAGACGTTGATCTTTCTGATCTTCTTAATTCCAAGCAAAGTGGAGAATCTTCAAGAACATAAAGTCACTGCTGCGTATTTTAGCAATTTAAACTGTCTCTTATTTCAGAAAAAGTCCTTGCACGATTTGATAATTTCTTCTTCAGCTTTTGGAATACAAGTTGTTTATTCAGAGAAGTAGGCTTTTAGAGAGAAATGGGATAAGGGACGGAATTTTTCTCCTTAGGAATTTCATGTAAATGAATTTCAAAAAGTTAGCATGCTTTCTCTACTATAATGTTTATGATCTCTGATAACACATAGTAAAGACACGCATTCTTGTAATGATATCTTATATCTACCAGCTGAAGCAGAAGAAATTGGCAGATGATAAGCCGCATAAAACTCATCAGCTTCAACAAACATCTGCTGTGTAGCATCTGCATTCCTCACGCATAACATTCACCGCAAATTGCAGAAGAAAACAGCCTGTGCGTCAACACTAGCACTATCATTCTTGTTGAATGGAAACATTGCCTATCAGATGCCAAATAAATCAAGTAGCCAGCTTATCAAATTATAGGATGTTTTTGTATCGAATATTTTGCATTCAGTAAGAATAAATTCTCCAGTTTTGCGGGATCTGTTGCATTCGCAGCTGATTTCAATATGTATTCTTGTCAACTAGTTTTACAACTAACAATATGAGTGCTCCCTGTCGCATTTTTTTACAGTCTTAGAATCTGACTCCATCATGTATCAAAAGCAAAGTTGATTGTTTACTTTTCGGAAAAAATCGATTGCAATTATCATGAAGGCATAAGCCTGGTTTCAATAAAATGGCAAGATGTCGCAGAGTGTCGCAGAATGTCGCAGAGTGTCGCAAGGTGCTGCAAAATTTAGGATTGATAGTTTCCATTGATTGCAGGAATTAGTTTTTGCAACACACTGCGACACATTGCGACACTCTGCGAAGTCTTGCGAGGCTATGGAAACCAGGCTTTAGTTTTCCACGGAAAGCGTCTATGAAACTTAAAATCATAAATCGACATGACATCTTTACCTTTTTACAAACATTATGGATATATCAAACAAAAAAGTATTATTGATGACTGAGAGGAATGACAAGTCCATGATGTAATCACCTAAGACATGAAAACAGCAAAAGTAGCCTGTCCTGCAGAGAAAGCCCTATAAAAATAGGAAATCATTGCCAGTTAAATGCAAGTGGTTGAGATTCTGCACAATCTTTTAATCTGCATGAGAGAATGCCCTGGTTCCTCAGGGCTACTGCTTTTAAGAGGATCTTTTTCCTCTAATACGTTTAAAAGACATATAGCGCTTGAAAGGAATATGCAAAGGCTTAAACGCAAATTTTACACTTTTCCTTATTCCAGTGATCAATTTTTAATTTCTTTGGATCAATGCTGCTTATTTTTTGGCTTATCCATATAATTCCCATTTCTAGTGAAGTAGCATGTGTTTCAGTTGGTAAAATTCACTCGAGGCAAGCAAATCTACCAATCTTTATAAAGGTCATATGAGGTCCTTCAGTTCAAACATCAGTTGGAATTCTCATTGCTCTGTAAGAGGTAATGAAGACTCTGCATGAACCCAAAACGAGACTCGGATGAACCCAGAACGAGACTCGCATGAGCCAAAACATAGGCTGGTACATACGTGGCATCAATAATAGTCCTTCCCACCACACTCAGTTTTGAATCCTATGCATAAAGGTCTTAAGCTGCATTCCATAAACCTACAAAATCAAAGAAAAAGAGCCCATGAAAAAATAAAAATAACAAAAAATAATTCTAATTTCATCTGAAATAAATGAATGAAGGAAAATATTGCTGGTGAAAATGATAGAAATCAAATCTGTGACATAACTCTGTAGTGAATTTTGTAGGGGAAAGGCCATGGTGGCCTATACAATGCCCAATAATGGAAGAAAGAAGGAAGCAAAAGGCTTAGAGGAAAGCGAGATATCAGATCAAGTTCATTGATCTTAGATCTGAAAGAGGACAAGCTGCGGGGTTTCTTAAATTTGAAGAAGGCAAGATGCTTCATAAATTGCATGTTATTGGGACGAGTGGTGATTTGTGGCGTTTACTTCGTGGATTAGGCAGTAAAACGTGGAAAGGGTGTGAATGAGTTGAGCTTCTGGAGGTTCTGACACGCATCAGAGGAACTGGAAAAATGTCCCTGATCTCCTGAGAGCAATGCCCGTGAAAGTTTCTGTAAAAGATGGAAAGATATCTAAGTAAGCAACGATGGGAAGGAGGTTGGAGAGATTTGGTGAGGTTAGGATTATTGATGAGACGAATGACTTTGGACAGGACTTTTCAAGAAGATAGAGAGTGCATTATTTTGGAGCAACACCCAAAACCTTAGAGCAGTACACTAAAGAAGGACGGATTCGGGCTTGTATATTGTTAGACAGTGAGAGGATGAGAAAAGCCCGCGGGCTCTGGCGAGAAGACCGAGCTTTTGAGAAGCATGCTTAGCAAGGGAATAAATGTGAGTTTTCCAAATGAGATTAGACGATAGAGAAAGACCAAGTTGTGTGAAAGAAGTTGTTGTGTCCAGTTCATCACCATTCATGAGGACATATGGAAAGTTTTGGTTATATTTACGTGAAATGATAGACGTTTCGTCTGGCTTTGGTGTTGAACAAAACTAGGTTGTCTTTACCCCACTTCTCAATAACTGTCAGAACATGGGGGAGAAGCAAGGCTGAAATGTTTCTGTGGAGTTGGATATCGGTGGAAGCATTGCCATTTGGATTGAATGAAAAGGAAGAACTTAGGAATGTATCATCAGCAAAGGGATTAATGCTAGAAGACGTAGAGGCAAGCAGGTCATTCATGAAGAGAATGAAGAGTACAGGGGAGATGACAGAGCCCTGGGGGTACACAAGCATTGATGGAGTGCAGATTAGAGAAGAAGCCATCCACTCTGACGGCAATCGACCTATCAGAAGTAAAGCTATCAATTCATCAAATAAGCCTGTGATGAAGACCAAACATTGGTAGTTTAGCAAGAAGACCCTTGTGCCAGACGCGATCAAAGACCTTGGAGATATCGAAAGAGATCACTCTGCTCTCAACACAGGATTCTAGAGCGGAGGACCAGACATGGACATCATATGCAAGAAGATTGCCAGTATAGCTGGCTTTTCGAAAGGCATTGAGAAATCTATGGCCTTAATAGTTCCAGAGACAAAATTTACGTCTCGTGAGGACAGAGCATTTTGTACTGCAACCCCTAGGCTCTGGAACAAACTGCCTATTGAAATCAGAACATGTCAGAACATCCACGCTTTCAAAACAAGATTAAAAATACATTTATTTGATAGTTATTTTAACATATGAAGGACATCTTTTAGCTTTTTTTAAAGGTTTTAAAACGAATTTGTTAAGCGCTTTAGAATATATGTGTATAGATTTTAGCGCTCTATAAGTGCATATTTGTTTATCATTTATTATTTATTTATACTGGTTATCAGAGAGAAGATTGTTTGTTTCAAGAAAGGTAAGAAGTTTTTTAGTGACGATGGTCTCCATTGTTTTGGATATGAGTGAAGTGATTGCGATGGGATGGCAGTTCAGTGGATCAGAAATTTTGCCTGTTTGGGATAGGGAAGATATGGGCTAGTTTCCGTGACCAGAAAATGTATCAAGGGTGTAGGAAACTGAAACAGTTTGTCAAGAATAGGGGCGAGTTCTGGAGCATAGATTTTGACATCTGCTGCTGGAACACCATCTGGACCTTTAGACTTAGAAGCTTCGAGCTGGAGAAGGGTAGACTTTTTCGTGTGGAGAACTTAATGGTTGACATAGTGAATTTGAGGGCAAGAAGTGATGTGGTTGGAGCCCTTGGCCATCCAATCTGGAAATGGAGGGAAAGATTAACACAAAAAGATTTGCCTTGGAAGAAAGAGTGGTTAGAAGAAGAGTCAGAGTTGTTTTTTAGTGGAGGGAAAGATTATTGGCGAAGGTTTTGGGAGACAACTTTGGCCATAGACCAAAAGGAGTGAGAGCCAGCCTGACAGAAAGCAATTTTTTGCTTATGCATTGGAAAAAGTTGTTTCCTTTTTCTCTCTTCTCGGGTGTCCCTATTCGGGGTCCCACATCATGATAAGTTGATCTCAGCACTGTCTGTTGGAGGTTTCATGGAGGTTAATATTCGTAGCCCTCAAACTGTCCGCTGCGTAGTTCTTCCAACGTTTTTTTAGTCTCCCTCTCTTCTGGCACCTTCCAACTCTAATTCCATTGCCCTCTTTACCATGTGTTTCTCATCCCACCTTCGCACATGGTCGTACCATTGTAGCCTTCTTCCATCTAGCTCGTCTACCACACTTGTTATTTTTGGGAATCCTCTTACATAAGCCTTCCGGATCTCATCCTTTCTCATCACTCTACACAGCCATCGTAGCATTTGCCTCTCACTCATTTCCTTCCACCTGACTTGAGCATTGTATTACTCCACGTTTCTGCGCCACACCGAAGTGCTGCTTTAACAGTTGCTCAATATAGTATACTCTGCTCTTAAAAGGGAGGAACGCTTTCGCCTTTTGATGCAGAGGATTCCGTTGGAAAAAGGATGATTTGTCACTTGTTGTGGTTTTGGAGTGAATGTTGTGCGTGTTAGTGGATAAAAGAACGTCTTGCTTTTTGGGTTTGAAGTCGCGTCCATTCTTAAAGTAGTGGTTTTTGTTTTCACAGCTTTTGTGCACTGTAAATTGAACTACTTGGGGGAATTTTCTTTGGCAGGCTTGCAAAAAGAGGAAAAATACAGATCCATGCCAAAAAGTATTGCGTTGGTGATGAAAGAAGCAAAGAGGATGGATAATTTGAAAAGCCTGAAGACCAAGGACAAGAAGAGTAAAAAGTGCAAAGGGAGTCTCAGTCAGCCTTGTTGTAGTGAAATTCTCTTGGCGGAGCAAAGGGCCTATCCCGGTGAGGGAGGGAGTCGTGCCGTAAGGTTATTGAGACTGTGATCAGAGTTACCGAGAGGAATGCTAATAGTAGGAGGAAAACGAATGCTAGGGTTTGATGTGAGGAAAAGATTAAGTCCATTCGCTTTATTTCCTGCACGAAGAAAGCAATAATCAGAATGGGCTTTGATGCATAGGGATGTTTGCGTCTGCTAAGGTAAAACCAGTCGGTACAAAGCTTGTTTTCTATGGGGATATTTAATCACAGGATAACAGCTATTGATTAGAATGCCATATTTACATTAAGCAAACTAATCGAATTTCAGCCAAGATTTATTTTAACCAACGGTGAATCTTGTTTATGCTCGCCTTATCTAAAGATTCAGTGATATGCTGAAAAATTTGAGGAGAGGCCTTGTTAAGCAGTCTCGTGCAAAGAGTGAAAGAAATCTTTACTAATAAACACTAAATTCAATATGGAAAATAATAGATTATTGTTGCTATTTTTATAGCTGTTTAAGTTGCTTTATTGCTCTCTGATCTGGAATTGAGAACTTGCAAAGCTGATTTGAAAATTCTAGACGTTTAGTCATCTTTTCTATGAAATGTTTCTTCCCTTGCAGTTTTGAAGCTCTTATTGAATCTTCTCATCACTTCAAATATTGATCAGACTGAATACCTTTTCCCTTGTCAAGAGTGAGTCAAAGTCTTTTACCATCTTTTTGAGTTATGCATAATTTCCCTTTGATGGTAGGTCGTGTATACAGAGTGAGCGTGCCAGAAAGTTGGTGGCAAAACGCACTCTGCCATATTCCGCACGCGTCATAAAACTAACCTGGCTTTGTCCCTGCTTTATATACAAACATGTGGTTGATCAGCTAACATGCCTTTGAAAGCATTTTTGCAGATAGGATTACTTAAGCTGGGTCCCCTTAGGCTACAGTTAAGTTAATGTTACAAAAACCAACCTGGGTAAGTGCTGGTCTTAGCTTAACCCAGATTAGCTTCTTTCATGTGGACAGGGCTAAATAAAGTATGTACTGATTGTTGCCTCATTACTTCACTCGGCAATAGCAGTCTCAAAAGACCACATAGCCTTTATAAATTGTCATAATTTCGCACTTATCATCAAGGACATTGCTTGCATACTTGAAATGACATAAGATTGTTGCAAAAAATCTTCAAAAATCCCATTTTACATTCCCTTTGTTTGTTTCCTAGATGACTGAAACCTATATTCTATGCAATTGAGGAGCAAGAAAGGACACGAGACACCATTTGAAATTAATCTTTAATGATATTTTATGAAATATTCCATAACACGATCCATTGATTCTTGAGCTTGGCAGTTTTCACACGCTTTTTTCACATATGTAAATGCATCGTGTGAATCTGACGTATATCTAATGGGGAGGATTAACAAATGTCCAAAGCCATCTATATCTTTGATAAAAGTTGGGGTGCTCATATTTTAGATTTGCCACAGTCATTAAATTTTCAGGCCTCAAGTTTGAATTAGCAGTCAAATAAAAAATATTCAAATCATTGGGCTCAATAATGATAGAAAATGACACAGAATCAAAGGGAAACGTTGAGCTCGGAATTGTGTTTCACAAACCTTTTTGGCAATTTCATGGAAATTAAAAGGTATCTTTGCTATCAAAATTTAAATTGCTCTGATAACCTCTTTTAAGCTGACTTGCACTCAAACAGCGTTTTTAAGGATGGTAGGGCATCTAGCATCCAGTGTAATCAATTTAACAATGATGGTCCTACCTTACATGTTAGCGTTTGCAAAAGTTTCGTCTCTATGTTGTAGTGTTGTTGTGTACCAAAATAACTTGATGGGTATTGTACTTGAATTGGATGAAGATTGTCACATCTTAGGATTTAGGAATATTGGTCTTAATGTAGATTAGGTGTTGCATGCCATTGCTTGTTTGTCAAGGATTGCTCTTCTTGGTAAAACTATTTATTCACAAATTAAACTTTTGACAAAAGGAAATGAAGCCGAGTCGATTGAAACTGTAGGTAAAAATATGCGAGCTCCTTGTAAACTGTAATAGGAGGTTAGGCGTTGGTGAACATCGTCTTTCTGTACCCTCTAGGTTGGATATCAACATGTTTCGAAATTGACATTGTTGGAATAAAAGTGAACTTTTACTTCTTCCTTCGGATCAGGCTCCGCTGCTCAAAAATCATTCCTAAGCAACTCTCCCAGGGTAAACTGGTGGAAGAAAATCTCTCTTTAGGCAATAGAAGATATACTTCAAGAACTTACTCAGAGAGTTAATCTAAGAGGCTTTGAGCTCAACCCAACGAATGGGGCGCTAAATCAACAATCAGTCATCCGTGGAGCTACAATAATAAACCGCTACCTCCTAAGAGCAGAACAGAATTAGGAAGACCCAGAGCAAACATTTGAGCCAATCAGGTTTGAATCTATCCTCTTATCAATATAATCTGCTAGCCATCTAAGTTCGATTTGCTGAGAGGAACTTGTAAGCGCATTGGACTGATCAGCCACAGCAACAACCAGAACCACAGCCACAACCACAACCACAGCCACAGCCACAGCCACAGCCACAACCACTGCCACAACCACAGCGACAACTACAACCACAGCCACAACTACAACCAACCCATCGCGTAACAACAAATCTGTTCAAACCCAAGTGTACTCAGGGGCTGTGCACCCCCACGTCTTGCTGGATGTTTATATTGTGTATATCAACTTTGTGCTACCTTTTTAAACCATAGATGACTAATTTATGATATAATTACATCAATTCTTAGCTTGATTTAGACTTATCTAAGATTTCATTGCATGTTTCGCATGGTCAATTTTTCCACACTTCCTCAATGGGTTAAACTGTCTTTCTCTAAAATCTTAATCCAGTTCACCATAACGTGACTATATCAGTTTCACTTGATTATCAATCCATACAACATTAGCAATTCTACACAATTACATTGCAAATATCATAGTAATACAATATTGAATTAATAACAGCAAATGCAGCTAAACAAAAGGAAGTCTTCTTCTTCTTCAAGCTGTTGTCCCGTTGGGGTCAGCTACATGAAATTGGCGGGTCCGGCATCTTGATCTTTTTCCTCCACCTCTCACGGTCTATTGCATCTTCCTCCTTCAGCTTCCTTTCTTTCAGATCCTTTGGCAAGCAGTCACTCCATCTTATTTTTTGTTGTCCGCGGCTTCTCTTCCCTATCACTTTCATTTCATAAGCTGTCTTGATGTAACTAAAACTTCTCTTTACATGCCCAGACCTTGTCTCTGATCTGTGTGACACTTTTCTCTGCTCTTATCTTTTCGCTTCAGGAACCTGTCTCACAGCTTTCTGATCTACAGTCGTGTCTGTTACTATTTTTCTGTGTCTTTGTGAATACATGATGCACCCAGAAGCAACTTATTTTGCAAAAATAATAACACAATGAAAGAAAATTTATTACCCTGGATCAATAATACTGGCATTTATCAGTGTCTAGTTACAATAACCATATGTTCATTAGCTATAGATAGGTTCCATATTTCACATCAACTAATTCAAATATACACACAAGAACTTTGCTAAGGTAAGTGGGTTGATTGAGAACTATGGAATGTCGTCTGTAACTATTTCATATACACCAGGTAGCTGTCTATATGTTGCATTTAAAGCACAGTAAAATGATTTAACCAACACAATTAGATGCCATTCATGAATCCTCTACCAGCACGTCATTATGGTCATGTTTCTGCATTTCTCATTTACCAACTCTAATTATCTTGATATAACAATAATTGACTTTCAACATAGCTCCTAAAAAGCCGATTAAATAAAAACATGAGTGTTCTTTTGCGCGATTCTTCTAACGATGATGATGCCATCCTAGAGTTGACTAGGCCATTACACTTACTAGCGAAATTTCTGAAAGGGAAGAGATTGTAAAACTATAGATATCATCGGGCAAGGTAAAACCTAAAGCAACGAAAACTTAGATATTGCTATCTGTAACGATGTAATGGCAGAATTATAGACAAATCTTACCTTTAACTCTGCGCCGTGAACGCGACTTTAAAACATGCAATTCCGTGTCATGAAATTCAGTAAGACGGCTCAGCTACCACGACTTCCCCTTTTGCGCGTTAGTACCTAGACCTCCGTGCGCCGTCTTAACTATCTGATGTCTAAACTAAGTTGCTTCTACCGCGTAAGGAGCTTGCCAGACAAACTTGTTCGATAAGAACATAAGCACATAAGAATTTTTCATTTTCACCCAAAAGAAGAATTACAAGGAGTTGTATTCAACAATATATACGATTAATGAGTACTGACGTAAACTAGAATGAAGCTATTGAATGAAAGAAAACGACAACAATTGAATGCCAAAATTGAAAGAAGAGAAAGTGATTTCATCAAATTTTAATAACTAAATGGTTGGGAAGGGATCTTATAGCAGAGAAAATTTGAAGACCCTCACCCGGCCTATCCGGCGAACCCAGACGTACTGACCAAAAGCTGAGTTGTTACGTGTAGCTGCTGCGAAAGAAGAAACTGCTATATCAATAGTAACAAAGTATTTTGTGAACAGAGTTTTTTGCAGTAAGACCCAAACGCCAGATTTGAAAATATGCGCCTTAGGTGTCTTTGATTGATCATATTATTGAAGACGAAGTCACTTTTTAGACAATTAAATGCTTTGGTACCAGTGTGTTGCAGAGAGCTTAGCCCATGGGTAGTGGTGTAGAATTTTTGCGTATGAAGTCCTCTAGCAGATGAAAGACAAGTCAGTCGATTGTGCCCATTTCCAATCCTCTGGAATAGCCAGTTTAAGCCTTTGCGAAATTGATTCTTTTCAAAGTCGTGCATAAAAAGTAATTCCTGAAGCTTGAGACTATCATTTAACTTCAAGGTTTTTAAGTTTCTGAAATGCTGTGATGTCTGCTCGTTACATCTCGAATAAGTGATTGTTCGTATAGCCCGTTTTTGGAGGGTACCAACCCGATTAAGTTGGACATCTGTTGCAGTTCTCCATAGAATGCATCCATATACAAGGTGTGAGCTAAAAAGACTGTGATAAAGGTGTTTTAGAGTCGAGCTCGTTACAAAGTGTCTGATTTTACTTAGCAAACCAATAGCTTTTCCCTAGCGTTTTTGTAAGTTCATTTATATGTGATTTCCAGTTTAATTTGTTATCGATAATAATGCCTAAATACTTCACATGATGAGATTCATATAGAGTTTTGTTATTCAGACGGAGAGTGAACTTAAAGTTCTCGTTTTTGCTCAAATTGTTTCTAAAGAGAAGAAATTCCGTCTTCACAACATTTAGTGAAAGTCGATTTGCACAAAGCCATTCATACAGAGATTTTAGTTCTTCAGTCATTTTTAATCTAAGATTTTTCAGACTTCTATCGGATACAATAAGGTTGGCATCATCTGCGAAATGATGTACGAGTGACTTTTGAGTAGCGTGTCTTAAATCATTTATACAAAGTAGAAATAATAGTGGTCCTAATATAGATCCTTGTGGCACACCACACGATATTTTCATCAATCTTGAATCGACGGAGGCAATTTGTACCTTTTGTTTTCTGTCAGTTAAGTAGGATTCAAACCATAGATGAGCTTCTCCTCTAACGACGTAGTGGTAAAGCTTGTCGAGCACTATTTTGTGATTGACAGTGTCAAAGGCTTTTGAAGATCAATAAATACCCCGCATACATTTGTTCTATTGTCCAAGGGTTTCTTCATATTTTGCAACCAAGTTTACGAGTGCATGGGTAGTCGAGGCTCCTTTTCGAAAACAAAACGGTAGGTCATAAAGATAAAGCATCTGCAGGGAGGGCTATCTTGCTAGAATAAAAATGCAATAGAATCTATAAATTGAAATATGATATAATATAACGCAAATGACGTATATGATATGACGTTAAACTTCACCCGGTGGTGAGGCCTTGTTTCGGGAGTTCAAAGGCTTGGGGACGAATGTCACTACCCTTCAGTCACCAATGTGCTGGGACACCCTTAGTCAAGGTGCTGTACCCATAAGCCTCCCTTCTCTGGGTTACGACATCATGCCACTGCAGTCTTACAGTTTACCCGTTCTGGAAAATCCTAGGGGAGTAAACCCAACAGAAAATCAGGAGCTGCAGTCCTGAAGGTATTTTGGTAGGATAATGCCACTCCGGTCCCTCCTGCAACGCTGTTGGTGCCCAAGCAGCATCGAAACTCGTCGTTCCCTTGGATATACTGGTCGCTTGGAGAGGGAGAGCTTGCTGCTCGTCTTCCATACACCCTACCCAGGCTACGTAGCTCCACTGGAAAGGACATTCCAGCGCTACTCTGTCGTCTCATGCAGACGAAGGATGCCAACGAAACAAACAACGAATGTAACACAATATGATTTGATATAATTTTTCTTGCAAATTCGTTTAAAGGATTTGTTATAATGCTTACTAAAATCTCTATAGTATGCTGTCTTGAGATCTTCATAATGAAGCATCCACTCCTCCCTTTATTCGTAGTAATAAGGTCTATGGCTTTTAAATTGTCACCTAATTTGAAACAGGTGGGGCTAGTAATCAACCTTTTCAGGCCATATTTGTCGGAGAAATAATATAGTTTGCTGCTACAGTCTTCATAATTAAAGTTACCAATGACAGCAAGGTTCTCATAATTTAGCTAGTGATGATTAATGGCCTCTCCAACTTCATTTTTGGAAGTGTATCGATGTACTCCTAATGGGGCCTACATTGTATCATGAAGCTTTACGCCCATAGTTATATAAAGGATATCTTGGGGATAATTGAAATCAAAGATTTTCGTTTGTAGATTCTTCTTCTCATGCATACGCTAAAATACCCACACCGCTGCTGTTGCAATCGAATTGGAATGGTATTAAACTATTAAACCTGGCGGGAGGAATTGCATCGCTTGAAAGATGTCGTCAAGCCTCGTTTCTGCAATGATTAGTACATCAGCATATTTCGTTTATAATGCGTTGTATTTAGACTGCAACAATGAACTGAGCAGACATTTTCACTGAGCAGCCATATTGCTTGTTGAATTATTCCAATTCTTAGAGATGATCTAATTGCTTCTCTCTGATCACCAGTATAGCTTTCGAAAAGCCAGGTCTACTGGTGACCTTCTTGATTATCCTGTCCATGTCTGGTCTTCTGCCCTAGAATCTCTCTCGATATCTCCAAGGCCTTTGATCGCGTCTGGTACAAGGGTCTTCTCGCTAAACTACCCATCTTTGGTCTCCATCACACTCTCATTAAATGGATTTATAGTTTCTTCTCTGATAGGTCACTTGCAGTCAGAGTGGATGGCTTCCTCTCTAATCTGCACTCCATCAATGCTGGTGTACCCAAGGGCACTGTCATCTCGCCTATACTTTTCATTCTCTTCATAAATGACCTGCTTACCTCTACAGCTTCTAGTATTCATTCCTATGCTGATGATACCTTCCTAAGTTCTTCATTTTCATTCAATCCAAATGACCATGCTTCATCCGATATCCAACTCCACAGAAACATTTCAGCCTTGCTTCTCTCCCATGATCTGACAGTTATTGAGAAGTGGGGTAAAGACAACCTAGTTTCGTTCAACACCAAAGCCAGACGAAACAGGCTATCATTTCACGTAAATACAACCAAAACTTTCCACCTGTCCTTATGAATGGCAATGAACTGGACACTTCAACTTCTTTCATACAACTTTCCATCTTCTTGACAAAGTCCAGTCCAAAGCCATTCCTTTCATCAACAATTCTAACCTCGCCAAATCTCTCCAACCTATCTCCCATCGTTGTTTAGTTGGAGGTCTTTCCATCGTTTACAAATACTTTCACGAGCATTGGTTTCAGATTATTCCTGTTCCTCTGGGGCCTTTCGGAACTTCCAGAAGCTCAAGTCGTTCACACCCTTTCCACGTTTCACTGCTTAATCTACAAACTCTATCCCAAAGATCACCATTCATTCCTAGAACATGCAACTTATGGAACGTCTTGCCTTCTTCTTGCTTTCCTGAATCTTACAACTTGCCATCTTTCAAATCCAAGATCAATAAACTTGATCTGATCAATCTCTCCTCTTAGCCTTTCGCTTTCTTCTTTCTTCCATTGTTCAGGCTTGTATAGGCCACCATGGCCTTTCCTCAATATAATTCAATAAAAAGTTTTCTCTTAAAGATAGGTAGCTACGAAGATGGACATCCAAATTCTGCTGTACCATGACGGAAACATACTGACTAGATAGAATTTGTTCTATACACCAAGCTGATCCGAATTGTTATCAGGCCCTAAAAATTTTCCTTTAAACATGGGCTATCAAGAATCGAATAGATTTCAATAAAAGTCAATATGTGGCGATTCGATACGGTATTATGAATGTGACGGTGGAATAAGCTACATACATACTGTGAATAACGACTTCTACTCACTTGGTATTCAAATTGTTTAGGCCACACAGAACAAATGCGCTTGGATTGCGCCTATCCATCGTTACGTGCTTCCTTTGAGCTAAAGATCGCCAGTCATCCTCGAATTTTGGAGATCACCCAAGTCAGAGAAAATAGCGAGATGAATTCTGTGAATCGCAAGTATCATATTACAATTGAACAGATCTTATTAGAAGTTAGGATGGCACAAAAATCAGGCCTAGATAAAGTAGCCCGTTGGCATCTTACCTGGAATTTTGCAAGTAGTTGTTGATACATTAATATCTTTTGACACAGTTAATGCTGTAGGTCAGCAACCGGAAGCCAGAACCTTGTTATCTCCCCTGCACGTCATTTTCCGGCATTATTTTTTGGTCATATTCACCAAGCAAGTTTTTCACCGATGATTCACACCAACAACCCGTTATTTGCTTTGATTAGTCCTCAAAACGATATCTTTGAAGCTTACCTAGTCCACCAGGACAATTAGGATAACTTTTTGATAGCATGACAGATACAAAATTATGAAAAACTAGAAAATTATATTCTCAACTAGTCCTACCTGAAAATGCATGGATACTAGAATCTTTAATTACCGTTGCTCATTGATATAAAGGACTTTTCTTTCAAGAGCGAGAATTGCGCCATCTTTTGCTCTGAAATAACCGAAAATCTAGCAAATCCGTCCTCGAAAAGAACCAAGGGGTAAATTTTATTGACAAAAGGAGGAATGACAAAAAGCAGATCAACCGCTTACATACAAAGCATTTTAGGAAAAATTCAAGCCAAGCCATTTTCTAAATAGTCTATATGCAGCTGAAGCATTTATGCTACACGAATTATCCAAACAATAGGAAGTGAATGGTTTAAATAGAACGATAAATAATACGGCCTAAAAGTTTCCATAAGGCTGATGGGTGGGAAAGGATTCGTGTCAATATACCTTGGAAGAATCTCAGTTCATTGGATAAAACTTACGGTGAAATATACCGGATTGTAATAACAATTGACTAATCCAATTGTAAAGGGCTATTTTGCATAGCGTGGAAGAATCCTTAAAAGGTCAATAGGTTGCAGAAAGACAACATTTCAATTGAGCAAGGTGGAGAATCTAGGGTTCTTTAGTATAGGCTCGAGGGTTGTTTAAAGAAAAATCGTTAAATCTAAGAGTGGAGAATCGCTAGGTCATTGCAGCTTGATGTGTCGGCATCAGAAGGTCTGGTCGTCAGACTGTGACTGAGGGCCTGGGTACTGCTGAAAAAGTAAAAAAAGCCATGTAGTACAAGGTGAAGAGTGTGTAAAATCTGGCTTCACTGAACTGCCCATATTCAACAATGTGTTACATGGAGACGCTTCAATGGGTCGCATAATACACTGCATAAAAACTGGACTTAAAGTATCAACTGCAGTACTCATACTGACATTATGCAACAGCTAAAAGTTTCCAACTGGGCCAAATTGAACTGACTTATGGATACGTTGATTATGCAGGAAAAATACGCGAATATGAGTTGTAATCAGTTACTGAAATAAGCTACGCTAGAGCAAGTGGTTGGAATGGGGAGATTTGCAACGAACAAAAAATTAATGAAATGGAAGAAAATAGCTGAAAATACTTGTTGGAAACTTGCCTAGGTGAAGAAGAAATAACGCTGGCATCGGTGGAAACACATTTCATTTCAGAATTTAAGAATATTGTCGCATATTGAGGAAAGATGGATACAAAACGGCACTCCCTTGATAGCTACCTGAAGAGAATTGGATACTAAGAGGGTAAATGATCTGCTATATATCTAAAAACCTTCAATGATAGGAAATATTTGATTCTTGCAAGAAAAGGAAATTTAAAAAAACACGATGCTAATCAACTCATTAATTGGTGGTAAGAAATATCGTGCTTCTATGGAATTACGAGACATCTATTGGTATTGAACTTGTTCGCCTCCACAGTGGCGAACGCTCTACTTGAACGAATTCAGCAGATAAAATGCGCCATTATTATTTCATATTATCATAAGCTGACAGGGACTTACGATCACCTTCAGTGATTTATAAAAAGTTGAAAGTCACTGAAGTACTAGACAAATTGAAAGTCATCCAGCAAAACTTGCAGTGCAACCGAAAAAAAATCCCCAATAGAGAATTGGTGATGTATCACGTGATATTATGCCAAGGTGCTTAGCTGGTGATGTAATGGTCGACGTAAAAGAACAGTGCTGTATGCAAGTCAAAGCTGAGGCTTCGAGATACCGAAATACAATTAGCATAGAACATAAAATCACAATAAAACCGCTTTGGCAACAGCTAAACGAGCGGTTCGTAGAAAGTTAATGCTTGCATTCATGGAGCTGTATACGAAAGTTATTTGCGACGTAGCTACGGATGGTATTTAAACGGTAAAATCTGCTTCACTCATCAAAATATCAATTCTTCTAATTGCAAAGAGTTAGAAAGAAAGCAGATTGGTTTAAATTGGAAATGAAATTATTCAATCTCAAGAATAAGATCGTCTTCTGCAACGCTGTCACCAGGCCGGAAGTAGATTGCACGAACCTGAGAAAAAAAAGCACATATGTCAAGAATGAAAGAAAGAGAGAATAAACAACTAGGTGGGCAAGAAAGTGAGCAGACAAGCGGGAAATCATGTGGGTACACACAAGTGAGTTATCAAATGGGCTTCAATGAATTTTCATCAAAATACAGAATTTCGCTTTCTAAGTTTCGTAAAATACACATCCAATATCGACAACCAATGATTCACGTATTGCAACAGAAGTTCACAGACTTCATGTCGTCATATTTTTGGTCAATCTGGCCCCAGTTCATTCAAAATGGCTTTAAATACAATAATTTTGCATGCTCTCCTTATGCTTAAATACAATAGTTTTTTTGGCAATATGCGAAAATGATATGGAGTAAAAACAGAATGAGCAGTGAAGGAGACCATGAGTCAGGAGATGCACTTCGAGATTGTTTAGAGGTGAATAAAAGTGTGTGGCGCAGTCGTCATACCACGCCTATACACGCTTCTGGATGTCCATAACTGTCCAAATAGTAGCAAATGGGCGCCTGGTATAGATCTAAGGTGGGTTTCAGCGAAGAAAACAGCTAGCCACCCGATCTCCCAAAGCTATGGCCAGGGATAGTACTTATCTGGAAATTGCTCCAAAGCTCTCGCACGGAATCAAACTTTTTTTTTTTTTTTTTAGTGGGTTATGTTGAGGAAAGGCCATGGTGACCTATACAAAGCCCCAACAAAAAACTTTGAAACATACAAAGATCTTTCGACTTCTTCTAACGACAACACGTGATATGACGATTTCCTTGTCGCGATTAATCAGATAGGAGACGGATAACAATGTACAAATCGATTTAGATCTTTTATTGATTATCATCTTTCGACTTAGAGATCCACGAAAAAAGACATATGAAAAGGTGGAATCCACTCAGGAATAAATTTTGGGGATGGATACGGCCATATTTAGCGGTAGACAAGCTACGATTGGATAGGACAGAGCTGGAAAGATTTTGCTTTCCAAAGTCTTTCTTTAAAGAAAGATAGCTGGATTGTTGGCGAAAAAATAGTCTCACTGCAGTTAGGTGAAAATGTAAAATAGCATTTTGCAAAGTGAAATATTGACTGGACTGTGAGACAAAAATTTGGAAGCTGTAAAATGACCATAATGGAAAATGAACTGCAATTTTCAACATCGCAGTGAACATAAAAGATTCCTGATTTCGATCATTACACTGTACAAGAAAACTTTGTTTATGTAACATTAAAGATGCTTATATACTAAATTTCACACGCTGATTACGAATATGATCTTGGTTTCACCATACTGTCAATATATTTTTCCGATTGTTGAAATTTCTCTACTAAACTGAATTGGTGTGAAGCTATACTTTTTTGGATGAAATTTTGTTATAGACTATACCTTTTCTGTACTAACATTTTAAATCTTATAGACCTCCTGTTTTTTTTAAGTGGGTTATGTTGAGGAAAGGACATGGTGGCCTATACAAAGCCCCAACAAAGGAAGAAAGAAGAAAGCGAGCAGCTAAGAGGATAGAGAGATAAGATCAATTTTATTTATCTTAGATTTGAAAGATGGCAAGTTGTAGGATTCAGGAAAGCAAGAAGGCAAGACGTTCCATAAATTGCATGTTCTTGGGATGAATGATGATTTGTGAGATAGAGTTCGTGGATTAGGCAGTGAAACTTGGAAAGGATGTGAATGAGTTGAGCTTCTGGTGGTCCTGACACGCCTCAGAGGAACTGAAATAATCCCCCTGATCTCCTGAGAAAAATGTCCGTTAAAGCATCTGTAATAGATGGAAAGATCTCCAACTAAACGACGATGGGAAAGAGGTTGGAGCGATTTGGTGAGGTTAGGATTATTGATGAGACGAATGGCTTTGGACTGGACTTTGTCGAGAAGACAGAGAGTAGATTTTGGAGCACCACCCCAGACGTGGGAGCAGTACTCTAAAGAAGGACGGATTTGGGACTTGTATATAGATAGAAGGTGAGAAGATGAGAAAAACCCACGAGCTCTGGCGAGGTAACCGAGCTTTTGAGATGCATGTTTGGCAAGGGAATGGATGTGAGTTTTCCAAGTGAGATTAGATGAAAGAGAAAGACCAAGTGGTGTGAAAGAAGCTGAAGTGTCCAGTTTATCACCATTCATGAAGACAGCTGGAAAGTCTTGATTGCGTTTGCGTGAAATGACAGCCTGTTTCGTCTTGCTTTGGTTGAACGAAACTAGGTTGTCTTTACCCCACTTCTCAATAACTGTTAGATCACTGGAGAGAAGCGAGGCTGAAATGTTTCTGTGGAGTTTGTGTTGGGGTTTTGTATAGGCCACCATAGCCTTTCCTCAACATAACCCACTAAAAAAAAAAATCAGTGTTGCTGGAATTGCCATAGAGTGAGGTGGGTTGCGTTGAGATGTGTTTACGTTACTTTTTGTAGATAATTTGTTCAATTTCCTGTAAGTTAGTATATTTATAATTACTTATTTATTTCACTGTGTAATCTAGTTAGCAAGCAAATGCATCATTCCCTTTGCTGTAGCACGTCCTCTTTATCTTTTCAGATAGTATAGATATGACTAACAAATGCAGATCTTGTCATTTGTCTTCAGACTCTTTCTGTTTTGCTTGCAGATATCACATCAGCCCCAAACAGACCAAGCACCCTATTTTACAAATAGTTCCGCAAGGATCAATTTTAGGACTTTCTTCTTTCCTCCTGTGTTGGGGCTTTGTATAGGCCATCATAGCCTTTCCTCAACATAACCCACTAGAGAAAAAAAAGGACCACTATTACTCACAGTGCTAATCAATTATATTTACCTTCAACTAAACCATTGTGAAATTATCTTATACGCTGATGATGCAGTCATTTACAGTGCATACAAGAACTGTGACAACATCGAGAGTCAATTATATACCGACATCGACCAAGTTGCTCAATGGCTTATCAAAAATACGTTGGTCGTTAATTTGAAAAGAACAAAGACCGAATGCGTCCTATTCGGAACAAGTCAAAGAACATCAAAGTCAAGGTCACTAGAAATCCAGATTAATTGAAAAAGCATCACTGAGTCAAAAAGCAATGAATATTTAGGGATCACATTGGATAAAACCATAATTTCAACTACCATTTAGAGAAGATATTAAAAAAGATTTCACCACGAATCAAGCTACTATCACGAGTGCGACAGAGCATTAGTCCACACACTGCCGAAACCATTTATAAACTGATGATCCTCCCTGTCATGATTTACTGTTCAAATGTTTTTGTTGGCATGACCCAGTTGAAAAAACAAAGATTTGAGACCATTAAAGAGAGAGCAATGCGTATCATCAATGGAAAAAGAAAAGTGATGCCAAGCTTCCCCGGGTAAACCATATTCGAAACAGACTATGTGCCTTAGAAGTTTTTAAATGCTTAAACGGCATAGCGCTAAAAGCGTTCGGAAGTTGCTTCACAAGGCACAATCACAATCAATAAATACTCGCAAAAACAACAAAAATGTAGTCATTCCAAAATTTAGGACAGAAACTTTCTCACTCCAGGGTGCAGAGATTTTAATAACCTACCCAATAGCTTGCAAACCGCAAAATCACTTTGCGATTTAAAGCATCCAGCAAGGACACAAACTTACATTTTTAGCGATTTCTGTATTTTAATTTCTAACCCTGTACATTTTTTCAGCTTTAACCTCGACCTTTTGAAAATTTAAACCTTTTACTTGACAAACTTTGATTTGAACAGCACCTTTTGTGATAGAAGTAAAATCTTTACTGAAAAGGCTATCCTGTATAAATATGGTAGATTATTATTATTACAGGGATCCAAATGTGTCCCTGCTTATGAAGCATATCTTGGATTGCCCATGGGTGGTCAGGACAACCATGGACGCTTCATGTATGCCACTTGCAATTCCTCGCATTTGGAGAGAACCAAAGATGATGACTGTTACTTTTGAATTGTCGACATATCTAAGTAAAAGAAGATCAAAGACAGGAGATCTGCTGTTGTGTATCCAAACATTCCATCTTCTATTGCTCCGGTGCCACATTGTCAAGATTTACCTATTCCAATTCCTCCTTCATTACCCGTAGGCGCAGAAACTGATGAATCTGAAGATAGCGAGGATGATACATTCAATATAGCAGGATCAAGCAGCTCCTCGCATTTTCCTACACAACAAGAATTAGATGACTTAGTCAGGGACTTAAGCCTTACCAACGCAAAAGCTGAGATCTTACCATCCCACTTAAAGGAGTGGAATCTATTAGACCTTAGTTGCAAGTCTTCTGTGTAAAGAAAAAGGCATGTGACTTTTCCCCAATTCTGGAAAGTTTTGGAAGGCAATTGGCTTTGCTACTGCTCTGATGTTGCCGGTCTTTTTGGTGAAATAGGCATTTAGTAGAACTCTTCTGAATGGCTTGAATTTATTGACAGCTCCACCACAAGCCTTAAGGCTGTTTTGCTCCACAATGACAACAAACAGCCGTCAATTCCTATTGGACACTCTGTTCATGTGAAGGAAGACTATAAAAATGTCAAGTTTTTGATGAACATGCTCAAGTGCACAAGGCGCAATTGGGATGTGTGTAGATTTCAAAATGCCAGCATTCCTGCTTGGACTGCAGGGTGGTTATACAAAGTATTCTTGTTTCCTCTGTCTGTGGGACACCATAGCAGATGCAGAACAATAATGTCACACAAGAGAATGGCCTGTCAGAAGGGAATTAACTCCTGGCAGACACAATGTACTTAACAATGCTCTGGTTCAAAGAGAGAAAATTTCGCTTCCTTCACTTCACATAATGGTTGGGCTTATGCAACAATTCATGCAAGCATTAAGCCCGCAAAAAAAAGCCTTCAAACATATCCGCTTAATGTTCCCAAACTTTTCTGAGGCAAAAGTCAAAGGTGGCATTTTCATTGGGCCACAAATTAGATAGATGCTGACATCTGAAGGATTGGAAAACAAAATGTCAAGTGTTTAAAAAAATGCATGGCAAGCTTTTCGGCTAATAGTGAAAGGGTTTTGGGAAATAACAAGGAGCTGGTGGAAAATTGAATTGAATGTTATAAAATACAAGGCTGCAGAATGTTAGTTAAGCTACACTACTTGCATTGGCACCTGGATTTCTTAAGAGAAAATTTAGGAGCCATGAGTGTTGAGCATGGTGAATGGGTTCATCAGGAAATTCATACCATGGAGAAGTGATATCAGGGAAGATGGAATGAATCTATGATGGGTGACTACGTGTAAAGTTTAATTCGAGATGACTTTACCGTGCTCAAAGGAACGTGCACGAAAGAAAAGCGCGTTCAAGCATTCACTTCTAGTGTAATTGTGACTCCAACTTTCAGTTGTAGAAAGTGTGTAAAATACCCTGTATTATTAGTTGCATTGCCAGAAAATTCTTCCAATCAGCGCAATACCTATATACCATATTATTTTGTGATATTTGGTCAAACATGATTTTTCAAATTTTGGTTAGAATCATCAGATTATAAAAACATGACTTCTTCCTTTCAGAGAGAACTGCTGATGTTAGAACAAAACTGATACGATTTTTCGAATCAGCGAACAAAATTACATATAAGACAATTAAAAATCAACATGAATAAAACTTTCCCAAAATTCTGTTGCACAGTGTTATCAATTCTAGGGGTGAATCATAGACCAAAGCTCCTTAGGAATTTCTCACAAAAATTATTCAATAAAATTTGGATGGTAGCTGCCTAGATCTCCAACAATGGTGTGGAAATTAAGCTTCAGCAAACAAGATGAATAGACAACATAGGCAAGTTTGCAGCGAAAGATTGCAGAGGGACGGGGAAGAAACAGAGTTGGTATATCGGCAAGAGCAACGGGTAGAAAACATTGCATATGGCATGGAAGAGAAGGGATGAGTAAAAGTTTCTGGTTGTCCAGATCTCTATAAATAATTGATAAGACATGCTATGTAGCAAATCATTCGAAAGATGAACGGAAACGCGAAAATAAGCAGAAACCCAAACCTTTCCAGCCTTCTCAGCCCTAAGCATATTTTGCATCTTCATCGCTTCCACTACTGCGACTTCCATGCCATCGAATACCTAGAGTTTTGGAAATCGTCAAAAATGGCAAGTTTTCAAATTAGATTGAGACAATTGAATGATGTGGACACTCCTGCCTAATTTTTTTGTGATAGATCAATCGAAACAGGAAATTTCCATTTTTCAATCGACATAAGTCAAAAAGATTCTTTCGTTTGAATATTTGCGCTATCCGGTAAGAATCCAACCTCGTAATCTTCAGCAGAAAATCTAGGTTTGACCTCTTGTTTGGCATAGATGCAAAGCAGACGGCAAACGTCTGGAAAACCTTGCTAATTAGCCGCTTTGGAATGCTATCGGTTTTTATAGGAACGTTTTCACTTGTGAAAATACAACTCTTGAAACTTATGCAGATTGCAAAGGACAAGGTAGGTACGGGTTGAATTGATTAACGAAAGATCATCCAATAACAACGAACGATGAAAAAATTAAATAGCATTCATACTCATTCAAACCGGGAAAGAAGACATAAATACCTCATCCCCGACATTACACCGAAGCTCCTTCAAGGTTCCAGGCATTGGCGAACGGAGGAAAGGTGTGTGATCAGCCTAAAAATATAAAAACTATTATTCATAGAGAAGCCACGTGGATCTAGAAGTCGGGAAGACGATGCTAGATTTAAAAGAAAGCTGTAAAAACAATATATTTAGCAGCTGCTTGAAAAAGCCCAACAAAGATGTATTCAAGGGCAAAGAAGTTGATCGTCATGAACATGTTTGAAATGATCTACGTAAGAAGATCTTGTCAGGAATCAAAGCACTAGTTAATACAGCTCTTTAAAAGTAAAGTTTTTGCAAGAAGTCAAGACATTCAGTTCTCAAATGGATCCAAAATTTAACTACCTTTCTATTCTTATTGCTCTCATGAAACAATAAATAAGTTGCCCCAAAATTTGGGGGATCATTGTGTGTACTGATCAAATATGTTTTGGAGAAAAGCATAAATTTGCACGAACCTCAGGTTTTTCTGGCATGTACTGATGCAGATGCTCTTGTAATTTTGTTCTCACTATTACAGGAAACTGCGGGAAAAACATTGATCAGTAATCTAGCCACTGTAATTTGCTGAACGAGATTCGTTATTTATCAGTTTCATATGCTACGGATATATGAGATACGCGTAAAGGGACTTGACGGAGGGACCAAAGAAAGGGTTTCTAACTGAAGAGGATTGAGCTGAAGGTTGCCAGGATACCAAAGACGCTCACTGACGAAAGCAAGATTACTCTTATGAAACACTTACCTCACAGTCATGAAAACAACAACAAAAGGCATTGCAGGGGCAGCTTAGATACCACAGCCACCCCAACCATAGCAACCATCACCATCTATATTCAACTTGATAGGGTGAAGACAACGAAAGAATTCCACTCCTTAGGCATTAGGAAAAGCCGGCGTGTAAATGAAATTTGGTTCTTAACACAAACTGAAATAGACTTGACTTCTTAATGAAAGCAAAATGACTAGCTAAATGTGACATCTATTCCTTAAAATTGTAGCTGACCAAAATGTATTTGCTTGAAATAATTCACCACATACTGAGTACATTGGACAAATGCAAAAGTCGTTTCAGTTTTCTAAAATACGAAATCGGAAACACTGACTTTTGTGCCTTTGTGAATAATATTGAATTGCTGTCCAACATATCTTGAAAATTTCTAGAAAGAAAAGATGATTAACAAACGAGAAGCAAAACGAAAGCCAACGATGGGACTTTGCAAAAAAATGAATGGATTTCACTTTGACTTCCATACAATGGCTCTGCCTTATAATAAAAAGATTAGGTATCGAACAGAAAAGATAAAATTTCCACTTGCCTTTTGCTAATATATTCGTTCAAGCCGTTTGAAAAAAAACAGACCTTTTTTTCAATAATCAAATGCAAAATAGTCTACGAAACCTCAGGTAAAATGCATAGAAGAGTTATTTGAAGAGACAGAAAGCCTCAATTTAATTACGGACCTGAAACACGCAAGGAACTCCATTGACCTCAGCCTCCAATAAAGTATTCTGTTTCGGCGAATTTGAGATGAAGACAACATCAACTCCATTGATATTGGCCTGAAAACAGAATCACACATGGTTGTATGTCATGAATCTTTAGCGAGAAGAATTCATGAAAAATTCTGCAGTACTTACGCATAAGTACTTCCACACAGGAAAGAGTTCAGACAAAGACCATTTCAACCAAAATTGCGAAAGCATGGATTGTTAAAAAAACAGTCCGTGATTAAGGATCAAATGGTCAACGAATGTTGGACATAAATCTGAATTGCTATCTACAATTACCTTTATGCCTTCAGATATCACATTGACTTGGCAGTCAAATTTCTCTCCGTCCACAGTGCACACTAACTCGAAATTTTCCATATTTTTAGGTGGTGCAGTTAGTCTGTTGAAAGTGAATACCAGCATAAAGTAAGGTCAACGATTAATAAAATCCGAAATGGAAGACATGATTCCATCTGCTAATTGCTAGTTGGAAAAAGCAAGAGTCAAAAGCGCGAAGCAAACTCACACCGGTCTACTCTTTCTGCATACTTGCCATTTGAATTCACACATCGCGTACTCGCTGTACGTAACTGTTTTACGTATTCGTCTTATATACAATCCAATACACCAAAGCTGCATGCTTGCTTGGTTCCATCTAAATTCATGTATGTCTAAATCGCTCAATATAATCTACTCTACACAGCGTTACTCATCCGTTTACGAAAGAGAAATCAAACTTTCGCAAAATGTAGTAGCATAGCATATTAGGGTTCAAGATTAATTGGCTACGACCATTATGCTATGATATATCATTCTCAATAGCTATGTTGCACGTTACTGTCACGTATTTACATGTCGCATAGTGATGTCCATTGCTTTCTTTCCGGATGGCGCTGCCCTTGCTCACCTATCATGTGATTACAGCATTATTCTGTTATAGCTTATAATATGTGATTTTTGCTAAAACAGTTCAGTTGGAATCAGTTGAGTTAGCTATTGGTTGATGATTGCGTTTAGAAGAACATATCAACTGTAGCGGGTAAAACATGTGATGATAATTATAAACCATACCTATTCTGGTTGAGGTATTCGTTTGAGCGAATTTCCCGATGAACAAATTGGTGACACGCAGCAGCAACTAGCTCATTCTTCTCATCAAAGGTTAGTAGTCTACCTGCAAACAAACAAATCATCATTAAGGAGCATTACGTGAATTTGTGAATACGCAATCAATAAGACAAATGAAAAGCTAGCTAGAGGGCAGTAACCTCACATAACCACCACTTCCTTCACGACGCGAAAGACATTCGAATCATTCCAACATGTTCCATTCCTTTCGACAGCAGACAAATATCTTTACAAAAGAGGTCAATTTTGCACTGGAGAGAGAGAGGGACAATGGCCTTACATTGAATTGCCAATTTGGCTACCAACTGCGCAGTCAAAATAACATTGACATCTACATGTTAGTAAACATATTAGGTGAAGGGACAAATGTCCCAGATGGCTGACTTGGTGTCATATTCAAGGGAGATATATTATGATGGAAAATAGCACGATCAAAACATAAATGCATCAGTGTATCTTATAATGGCCTACAAGCAAAAAAATGCAGACAAAAGCAACACAGGTGACTAGGAAGTCAAGAAGGAATAATGCTGAACAAATGCCGTTAATTATAAAAACGACAACCTAAAAAGAGAGAATAAAACCTGCGAGAAAGACAGCAAGGATCCCTCACATCAATTTACCTTTGAATCCATCCTGATACTCTTCATTAAGAAAGTTTGTACTCAAGTTTCCAGCTAAAAATGCAGGGCGATCCAAAATATCTCTCAGCAATGAGATATTATGCATCACTCCTAAAACAGGAGAATACAGGTCACGGATTGGGACTTGAGGATAAATGCAGCTTTGAAATGAACGGCAACGCATAATAGACGACAAGACACAAAGAAACATATTTAATATTGACTGAATTCGATGTTTTAACAAGTTTGCTCTTACATGGTCTGGAAAGTAGGCTCTGATGCCAGGCAACAAATAACGAGGGCAGGCTTTAGCTGACAGACATTTTCAATAAATTGAAAATGAAAATGACGCTTGCAAACATGTTTTAATTCATTGTCAACCATTGTGAAATGACAACAGGTTTGCTTAATGGCATAAATTCAAGTCTCACCTCGTATGACATACGAATCAAGTGCTTTTTCCATCGACTCAATTGCATCGTTTCGGGTTTTCCCATACGTCACAAGCTAAATGAAGAAAAGAGACTACTCTTCAAATCTTATCTTTACTTGAGTTCAACTCTTCACTACATTCCAACCCCACGCTAGAGCTCTCAAGCAATTAATAAAAACAGATGCACTACGTAGATAGCATTGATTATAGGTTCCCAATACAGAGGACAGTAGCTTACTGCAAAATGCCAACAAGAATTTAACGCCATAAAGTTCATTAAGAAGGCGTCATTAAAATACTAAAACGGCAATCAAAATAGTGGACGTCTAGAAAATCGATCTAATAGAACACTAAAGTTATAAAGGAAATAATTATATCATTGTTGAAAGTATTCAAGCAGGGCAGCCCTTCAGTCGTAGCTACTTAGCAAGGGGCCCTCTATCTCATCAACATCTCTATCTATTTACAATACGAATCAATTAAAATCTTAACTTAAATCAAGCATACTTGAAACAAAAATGTTCCGGTAGGAGCCCACTCTCAAGAATAACAATTATAGAAACAGTGCAAAAAAGCTAAAATGTCACATTATACCAATTTTAAGGTGGCAAAGTGGATGCCCGTTCTGATTTAGATGATTTGGATGGTAGACTGTTCCACAAAGTTGTTTCCCTATTAGAGAAACATGTTTGCCCATTGAGGACCTTTTTCGGTTTGCTAAGGTGAGTAGAAGTACACCATACATACAAGGAATAAGTCAAGTTTGGGAGAAACAAGCAGGAGAGATATTGTGGAGCAAACCCATTAACTGATTTATAAATTCTGTTTCCTTCTGAGTTCACTTATCGCTTGTTTTTCAACACAAGGTTTTAATTAGAGGTTTACCACGTAATTTATCTACGTGGATAAATACCTTGAAAGCAAGAGCAAATGTTACAAGTAACTTGTTTAAGTTTCTTATGGTATGGATTGGGAAGTAGCACTATCAAACTGTTCCATGATGCCGATAAATACATCAACAACAGACGACTTCACATTTCTTACCTTACAGATCATGGAATCATAGTATATACTAATTTCTTGACCTTCCATGATACCAGAGTCACATCGAACCTGCATAAAAAAGGTAACATTTCAAGGTAAAGGTAGCCTGTTCGCCTTGCTGCTGCATTTTCACTTTATTTGATTCAATTAAGAAGGTCAACCATTCAGCCCGAGCTGATTTACAACCGACCTTCATTGGCCAGCTCAACAAATTGTCTCCTAGATCCGTAATCTGGGCTAATGGGGGTAATGTGTCGGGATGAAAGGGTTTCACTAAACCCGACAAATATTCAAGGTATCTAAGATAAAGTATTTTGGATGAAAAGGCCATCAAATAGTTTGCAAATAGGTTCATTTGCTGATCCTTTCACTCCCTTACCAATATCTGCACCAATCAAAAGTGAGAAACACCAGCAGTCTATTTTTAGGCCTATTTAGCTAGACATGCAAGTAAAAGTTGTTTTCACATTTTCATTGATCAAACATGATGAACCTCAACAGAGTAATTTTTTTGGCTATCAAATTTATCAAAAAAGAGAGCATTTCTTACATTCTCAATATGATCTGGTTGTATGTACTGGAACAACCGACCCGTGGATGGTAGTCCAAAACTCTTGTACGGGTCCTGAGGAAACAACAGAAATAGACTTGTTGAAAAACAGAGCATAAAGATTATATCTGATTACATCGAATGAAGCAAAAGTGCGCATGCGTCTATCTGCGCAAGCTTTTTTTGGCAATCCCTCACCCCTGGGGACTGAAAATTTGTTCATAGGGGTAACAGGATAATGTAAAAAACAGGCCACGTTGCTTTGCAAGAGGGGAAGCAAGTCCCAAAATGCCTTGTCATAGAATAATGTCCAAAAAGGGTTGTTGCAGTTTTGTTACAGGTTACCAGGGTTCTTTCCAATACACAAAAGAAACAAAAAGAGATTACCTCAGCGTAAACTCTTGATTCTATGGCCCATCCATTCAGTTTAACTTCATTTTGCGTGAGATTCAACTCTTTTCCTGAAAGTAAATATTTTTAAGGTGCTTACAAATGGTAGATAACTAGATAACTAGTCAACGGGCTCAAATTTGAACAAAGTAATCATGTTGAAATAAAAAAGCCATGAATAAATAGACGATAGCGTCCTAAAAGACCTCGTAGACAAAGCCACTCCGAGCTCTCTGCACTAAAGACCACAATGTCCGAAGTCGAAAGCGCAATGAAACCCTTGACAACCAACAAATCAGCAGGAATAGACAACATCCCAGCGGAACTGATAAAAAACGGAGGGGAAGTTGTTACTACAGCTTTGCTAGACATCTGCAACAAGATTCTTATCAAAGGCGAATGGCCAAAAGAATGGACTAAATCCATCTTGATACCCATTCCGAAGAAATCAAGCCAGAAATGTGAAGACTATCGACTGACTATCGTAGACTATCGACTATCGAAGACTATCGTACTGTAAGCTTAATAAGTCATGCCAGCAAAGTCATGCTCAAGATCATCCAGCGAAGAATTGAGAAAGTAATTGAGAACCCTCTTGATAATACACAAGCTGGATCCAGGGCTAATAGGAGCACAGCTGAACAAATCTGCAACCTAAAAGTGATCGGCGAGAAGTACCTTGAGCACCAGATGGCTGTGTATTGTAATTTGATCGATTACAAAAAAGCTGTCAACAGGGTCTAGCATGAGGCTCTATGGGCAGTGGTGAGGAAGCAAGGTATTGATACAGAGATAATGACTGCTCTAGAGAATTTGCACCTAATGGCGGAAAGCACAGTCCAAATTGGAAATCATAGAAGCGACTATTTCACATGTGGTGTTGGTGTTCGTCAAGGCTGCATACTTTCCCCGATGCTGTTAAACGCTTTCTTGGAGGAAATCATGAGTAGGGCAATTGCAGACATTGAAGGAGGCGTTAACTTCCATGGAAGGGCGTTTATCAACCTAAGATTTGCTGACGTCATAGCACTCATCACAGCAAAGCAACAAGAGCTCGAGGAACTGACGAGGAAACTGGCTGAAACATCTTGGAAATTGGGAATGGAGATCAGTGCAGAGAAAAGCCAACTCATGGTAATCAGCAAGAATCACACCACAATAGGTACATACATCATGGTTGATGGCAAAAAACTAGAGCAAGTGAGGCAATTCAAGTACCTCGGTTGCACAATCTCCAAAAACGGTAAATCGACCAACGAACTGAGAATCAGAACTGCAATCGCACATTCAGCCTTGAACAAACTTTAGTCAAAATGGAGAAGCAAGGACATATCCTTTGCTGCGAAGCTTCGTCTTCTTCGAGCAATTGTCTGTTCAGTGCTGTTATATGGGTGTGAAGCATGGACTTTCACTAAAGAAATCGAGAGACGAATAAGGGCCTTCGAGTACAAATGCTACAGGAAACCGTTGAGCGTGACTTTCAAGGACCGGAATGCAAATGCATGGGTAAGAGCAGAAGTTGAAAGAAGAGCACAATCAGGGCCAATCAAAAGCATCAGTCATCTAGTGAGGACCAGGAAAATGCGTTGGTTCGGGCATATAACGAGGCACCCGGAACAGTACCCCCTGACCAGCACCATCATTCATGGAACTGTTCCGGGGTCACGCGGCAGGGGGCGGCCGAGGTGGACCTGGCATGACGACCCAAAGAAGTGGACCGGACGAAGTCGCATAGGCGCTACAAATGCAGCGAAGGATTATAATATCTGACGAGCTTTCTCCTCTGTGCCTACGGACCCTCCAGGTCTATGAAGGAACAACAAAAACAACATATAGATACATATAAATATACAATTTTCTTCTTAACCTGTTTCGGTGGCTACATATACTCATGCTTAATTGTGGCGCAGAGATTTCTGATACCCTTAAACAGTATTTCCGCTATTTTTCGACAAAATTTTTGTTGGCAGCGATACCTTGACGCCAAAAGAACAAAATAAGGATGAGAAAACAAGTTGCAAACCGCTTGCCTGAAGCCGATCTTAACATGAGCTCAACAAGGTCCAAACCAGTGATAAGCTCTGTGATTGGGTGCTCTACTTGAAGCCTTGTATTCATTTCCAGGAAATAAAAATTCTTGTGCTTATCCACTAGAAACTCTACAGTTCCAGCTGACGAATATCCAACTTCCTTTGAAAGCATGACAGCCTGTTCTCCCATTGCCTTCCGAGTCTTGGGATCAAGAAAAGGGCTAAAATAGAAGATCGAAAGTCAGAAAGACCATTCAGCACGGGACAAAAGGTAGCAAATCCTATCATACAGAAAATAAGACGGTAGTTTCATTAGTTTGCACACATTGACCAATTCACTTCAACCCGCAAGGGGTTATGTACTCATGGTACCTAATAAAGCCCAAAGAAAATGAAAAATTCTGCGAAACCTCGCCAATCTTCTCCGTTGAAGAAAGCTCGTCGGTGTCTGACAATGAAAGAAGGTAGATACGAGTGTATGGGTCCTGTTCTAAACTGCTACATGAGACTGGGGCTGGTACAAACATGTATGCAATTGTGCTATACGATTAAGATTGAAACCATTTCTAGATCTGCCAGCTTGTACTTAGTACATAATTGAACAATGGCGGTGGTAATAGCAGACTTGCAGATGATCAAATTTTCAAATATGAGATTTACGATAAGATTGCATTTGACAAGCGATGACAAGGAGATAGTGGTGTTCCATGCTTTATCAAATCACAGTTAACGACGCAACTCCATTTGGATGTACAGCATTTACTTTAATAAAGAATAGATAAACATTGGTAGTTCTACCTTGGAGCTTCTTCAACAACTTTTTGATTTCTTCTCTGAATTGAACATTCCCTCTCGTTTAAGTAACACTAGAAGGAAACAAAATGGGAACATGAAGGATATGTGACATTATACAAACAGAAGGTGGCTTTCTCTGTATCATCTGACCACTGTCAAGAAACACATCAAATGAATATATACTGTGAATAAATTCAAACCTAACTAGATGCAGCAATAAACAAAACTTGATGATCAGTCATTCCTTTATCAAGATTGAACATACTTTTAAACTCCAATTTTTAAAGGCAGAAACAAATAATTTCCCATTTCAAGGTGAAAAGGCATTCATTAGAATTCTAAGGAAAATGGAGGTTGCAGGTTGGACGACTGAAATCAAGAGAAACTGCAACGATTTCGGTTTTACCATCAAGCTAAATTTCTCTTAACTATATCGTCATAAAGGAACATTTCACCACATTGTCAAAAATAACAAATTGCAGGTTAATTAGTTTTACAGGTCCTTTGTCGACATACCAGCATAGCTATCGTCGAACTATCATTTGTAAGTGAACAGCTCATTCGTGAGTCCTTCGGATAAGGAATTCTGATTGTAAATTGTCAGTCTTTTTTGTTAAGAAACTACACTAGACCACAAAGCGAATGAATACCTACCACATTTCCATGCTTGTCACCAATGACCTACATACAAAAGAAAATCTTGACACATTGATGACAGGATGACTAACACAGTGCTCAAAAACACATAAAAAACTAAAGAGTGCATATCTTTCTATAACTTAACCAGTCATCTTTATTCATATAGCATGTCATCGTTCCATTATTCAATGAATAATTGCAGAAAAGTATGACAATCAGGACAATGAAAACTTTGGTGATGAAGATTCCATTCCTGAGTGATTTTATTCATCAGAGCAAGGAAGCAGTAATGGTGGGGCAACCTGACAATCTCTTTAAGACATGACAGCATACTTAGATCTTGTAAAGCGAGGCAGCCCAAGAGTAAAATGTTTTGTTGGACAAAAACCCACCAATAGTAGGGAAAGAACCTGAAAGGAGAAAAGAGGTACGAAAGGAGGGAAAGAGTGGGACCAACCCAGAGACTAGCGAACAATGACAAGAAGAGGAGCAGGGTGAAGCAGCAACTAGAAGGTATACGCAGGTCATGAAACGGGGACCTTGTCAAAAGCATGGGTATCTGCGGTCTTATGCTAGCATGAGGTGCTCAAAGAGATGTGAATGACTAATGAAAATACCGATGCTTGGGGATAACAAACGTGCTTTTAAATCCACCGATAAAGGGTGAAGCAGCAACTAGAAGGTATACGCAGGTCATGAAACGGGGACCTTGTCAAAAGCATGGGTATCTGCGGTCTTATGCTAGCATGAGGTGCTCAAAGAGATGTGAATGACTAATGAAAATACCGATGCTTGGGGATAACAAACGTGCTTTTAAATCCACCGATAAAGGGAGTTTTTTTCACAATGAAAAAGCATTTACCTGCATTTCTATATGTCTGGGGTGCTCTATGAATTTTTCAATAAGGAGTCTATCATCACCAAAGCTTGACTTTGCTTCTTGTGAGCTCAGACGAAAGCCTTCCCTGAAATTATGTAAAACTAGAATCATCTTTGAGGAAAATTACATTCATCAGATTGGGGTAGGTGACTTCTTAGCAGGGTATGATCTTCAAGGACAATCGTATACATATAAGCATGAATATAGTATAAGAAGCTTGGATTGAGGTCACAGACCTGATCTGAGTATCGTTGTATGCAATCCTCATTCCTTTCCCTCCACCACCAGCAGAAGCTTTAATCATGACTGGATAACCTGAAGTATCAAACAAACGATATGAATGATCACGTGCCTATACATTCGATATTTCACTGTGGCATGAAATCAACTTGGCAGATATCACTTTCGCATACTCAAAAAGAAGAATAAAACGTTGCTAGAATTCTTTACATAAAGCCGGATATTCGATACATAATATTATACGTCTCTTTAATGTCCCTCTCCCCATCAATTGAAATGGGAAGGAAGAGATTGTAGCTGAAACTTACGCATGTGCTATGTGACACAAAGTGGCTTCCTTGACTTTAATCAAACATGTAAAAAGCTTTGGTGCAAAGATATCCTATTATAACAGATTTCAAAGACTACTTTCTTATATCAAAAATCATCTAGAGTTTCTATTTTGAATGACTATTTACTCTTTATTTGCTTATTGGCAAAGTAGGCCTAAAATAGCTAGTGGCGTTCGCTACATCAAAATATATTAAATATCTTTCAATTCATACTAGACATCTATATTTCTTATAGATGTTCTTGTTGTGGCAATGATATAATCATGGTCCTGAATATCAAATAAGCAAAAAAGTTGGAAATTTTTTTCAAAAAATGAAGAAAAACGGAAACCCAAAGCAATAGCTTGGGAATTAGATTTAGATGAAATTGACGGGAGGCTTAGATATGGGAGGGTTAGATTACAGCCAAGGCTGGAAGCAGACATACTTCCAGAGAAACACAATGATAACTTACATGCTTGTAGAGAGTTAATTACACTCACTTAATGAGACAGCCAGTTGGTAAGTCATATAGGTTAAATGTAAATAATCCATTGTTGTTATCTGAGCGTATTCTAAAGTGCTTATCCTTTATTCTCACATAATAGGTAAACATCGCAAGAGACATACCAACATCTCTGGCTATAGCAACAGCATGATCGTCATCCTGGAAATTAAGCAAATGCAAAATATTTAGCATAAAATGAATTCAAAAAGACATTGTTTTCAAGTTGAATTGAAAATATAAATCCAAAGCGAAAAGGGAATAAAAGAAGGATCATTCTTGGTGGAAAATAGCATTTCAATCTGAGTACAAAAGGAACAAGTACAAGTAGAAATTGGTTTGTTGAGTAAAAGTTATTAAAGTACTTTTGACATATCTCAGGGCACAGAGAACCCAATGAGATGTTTTGATAGACAAAGTGTATGCACAATGATTTGAGGGAAAGCAGAACATTGGATGGATAGATGGATAGATGGATGGATGGATGGATAGATGGATAGATGGATGGATGGATAGATGGGTGGATTGATGAAAGGGTAGATGGGTGGATTGATAAAAGGGTAGATGGGTGGACGGATTGATGGATGGATAGATGGGTGGATTGGTGAAAGGGTAGATGGGTGGATTGATGGATGGGTAGATGGGTGGACGGATAGATGGATGGATAGATGGGTGGATTGGTGAAAGTAGATGGGTGGATTGATGGATGGGTAGATGGATGGATGGGTAGATGGGTGGACGGATAGATGGGTGGATAGATGGGTGGATTGGTGAAAGGGCAGATGGGTGGATTGATGGATGGGTAGATGGATGGATGGGTAGATGGGTGGATGGAAGGCATCACTAGGAATGCATGACTGATTCAGTTGGAAGTTTGCAGTTGCCACAGCTGCTCAATCAGGATCATGTTGTTGAGAAGAAGAAGATAAAAGCTAGTACCTTTATAACACCATCATAACCTGGAATTGTGTTGACGTTGGCTTTCAAAGCAATTCTTTTACTTTCCAGCTTATCTCCCATTGCCTTTAAAGCATAAGCTGATGGACCAATGAATGCAATGCCTTCTTTCTCCTATTGAAAAAGAAATTGAATTGGCGAATACAAGTTGTTTTGTCTCCCAAAATTCATCTGGATCGAACTAACCTCATACCTACAACGCCAACAACAAACATTTAAATTCTAACTTTTTCATTTCCATCAGATTTTTGCATCGATAGAGACATAAAATAATTGAAAATTTATCTAGAAAGTTGATTTTGGGTATTTTTTAACATTAATTGGGTCTAAAATTCAAATTGTTAAAAATCAAAATGGGTACGGAACAAGAGAAAAGTGTTGCTAACATTCTAAGAATCTCAAAATTACAATTGAATGAAACCTTACCAAGGCACCACAAAACACATAATTTTCAGACAGAAAACCATAGCCAGGATGCACCTAAAGCAATATAAATACTGAAATTTACTTTTAACCAATGAATATTACTGTCTGCACTGGAAGGTCTAAGTATTGTTTGAAAGATTTTGTATGGCAATGTACCATACCTAAATCAACAGAGTTTTAGGCCTATGCATTGTCAAACCAATGAACTTCAACTGTTCAGAATAAAAAACTAACAACTTTTACTTCATACAGATCACTGTGATATTAAGTAGCTGCAATGACTCACTGAGCCTGTTCATTCTTTTAAATACCATATATAAGTATAACTTGCCCAAGTGGCAGCTAACTCCTTAATGAATTTTTTTTATCAAGTCATGTTGGGGAAAGGCCACAATGGCCTAGCCCAAACAATAGAAGAAAGAAGAAAGCAAAAGGCTAAGAGGAAAGAGAGATCAGATCACGTTTATTGATCTTGGATTGAAAGATAGCAGGTTGTAACATTCAGGAAAGCAAGAAGGCAAGAGGCTCCACAAATCGCATGTTCTTGGGATGAATGACGATTTGTGAGATAGAGTTTGTGAAGTAGGCAATGAACCTTGGAAAGGGTGTTATGAGTTGAGGTTCTGGTGGCTCTGACACGCGTCAGAGGAACAGGAATAATCTTCCTTATCTCCTGAGAGCAGTGCCTGTGAAAGTATCTGTAAAAGATAGAAAGATCTCCAACTAAACAACAACAGGCAAGAGGTTGGAGAGACTTGGTGAGGTTAGGATTGTTGATGAGACAAATGGCTTTGGACTGGACTTTATCAAGAAGACCGAGAGCTAAAATTACTTCTAAAAAGTCACACAAGTAAATGCAAGCTTCTTGTGGAAATTGGTCTCTACAATTTTCCAAGCAAGACATATCCAGTGAGTCAGCAAAGCAAACGTTTTATTGCTCATAATTAAGTGTGCAGCAAAATATAGAAAACAATACGGAGGATTTGCTATTGGATTATTGGCTCATGAGAAGAGTTGATGGAGAAATTAGAGCCATAAATGCGTTTCTCAAGTTAAGATGAGCAAGCAGATATTCATTCTCAGCAAAGGTTGCAAAAGAGGAATCATACCAATGTTTTGAAATGATATAAGCCACTTCATACGAAAAGGACTAGTCAATCTAGTAAGTCTTCTGTAAGTAAAAAGTAATTCAAACATAGACTTGAAGGGTTTTTATAGAAATAAAAAACGTACAGCTTCAGCTCCAGATTTCTTACAGGCATCAATGATGGTATCTATTTTAAGGTAACTTTGGGATACGGGTGGTGGTCCAATCAAAATAGCTTCATCTGCCATGTGACTATGCATCTGTGGATGAAAATCAACAGTTTTTACCAACGAAATCGCCACTTCAAAATCAGTTGAATCAATTGAGCAATGTAGCACTTTAGTCTAATGAGAATCAGCTAACAGTCATTGGAGGTTTAATGAATCATGAAGGTATGAAACTAACGCCTGAAAAATGCAGATACAAAATACTCTAGGGGAAAATCTAAAATGTGATATTAAAAATATAACGGCAGTAGCCATGTCTTTGTGGGAATGAACTGGAAATATCTTAACTGGCAAAATTGGCTATAACAGAACTCAACCTTGATTTTTATGGCAATTGTAAGCATCTGATGCAGAGAAAAACAAACAGTGATTCAATGACAGTTGATTTGAACTGCACAAATATCTGACCAACATCAAAATTTTCTAAAAAAATATCTAAAGCATGCTACCAAGCATGATTGGATGAGGTTAAACCAGGTCTGAAGTTTAGCAGAGACTTACAGCATTAGCATCTGCTTCTGAATATACAGCCACTGTCTTGATGCCAAGCTTTTTGCATGTCTTTATGATCTAATGTTTAAGAAAGATTTTGGATTATCAAAAGCATAATACAGGGGGCAAAACAGAAATACTATGGTGAGGGTGGGGGGCTAGACAAGACAAGTCTTGGTGTATTTTTCTTCTTCTTCAAGCTGTTTCCTGTTGGGGTTAGCTACACAAAACTTGCGGGTCCAGCATCTTGATCTTTTTCTGCCATCTCTCACGGTCTATGCATCTCCCTCCTTCAGCTTACTTTCTTTCAGATCCTTTGAGAAGCAGTCACTCCATCTTATTTCTTGTCGTTCACAGCTTCTCTTCCCTATTACTTTCATTTCATAAGCTGTCTAGATGCAACAATCACTTCTCTTTACATGCCCAAACCATCGTAATCGTGCATCTTTTACCTTGCCTCATGATCTTTCAATGAAATGCCCTTTATCCACCTCAGCATCCTCATTTCGGTCTTCTCCAATAGCTTAAGGTCAGTCTCTTTTGTTGCTCATGTCTCTCCACCGTACAACAGCACCAGCCTCACCATGCTCTTGTATACCTTCCCCCTCAGTCTTAATGACATCTGCTTGTCGCAAATGACTGGTGTCAACTCTCTCTATTTGCACCATGCTGCATTAACCCTTGTCGCCACCTCTGCACGGTAGCTTCTCCTCTCTGTTAGGGTCAACCCAAGGTCCTTGAGCGCCTCTGTTTGCTTCAGCTGATTGTTATGTCTGTCCACAATTTTGATGTTCTCTCTTTCCTTGCTGCTCACCATTACTTCTCTTTTCTCAGTATTCATGCGTAGCCCTCTTCTCTCCATTCAACTCTGCCACTTCCAAACATTTCCCTGCAAACTCTTCTCATCATCGGCGCAGATTACTAAATCATCTGCGTACAACGTCTCTCACTGCAGGCCTCTTTCTGTTTCCTTGCTTAAAGCATCCAGAACCCTAAAAAATAGCAGTGGACCTTGGTGCACTCCCACTTTCACCTCCAACGATTCTGACAAGCCATCTTTCCATTTCACTACTGTGTTGCGTCTTCATACATCGCCTTCACCATGCTGATACACTCTTCAGGCACCTCCTTCTCCCTCAAACTCCTGTAAATTAGCTCCCTGGGTACACTATCAAAGGCGTCCTCAAGGTCAAGATTTTTGTGGTTATTTGCCACAACCATTCTGCATTCTTATCCATCATCTTGCTAACAACTGCAGTGATTTGCAATGGTCCTCCTGCTTTTCTCGGTTGCATGTTTTTGCTTGCAGTTGTGACTTCTCTCATAGCGACATGTGGTTCCGGATAATGAACCCGAGCAGCTGCTGGAAGAGGGTCACTTGGGTTTTCCATATTCCGAGGATCTCCATAATATTCTTTACGTCTGCTTTGGATCCCCACATTTTCCACCAGTAGCCTTCCTGCCAAGTCTTTAATGCAGGATATTTCTGTGATATCTTTGATTTTCTGTCTTTTGACTCCAGTTCATCATACAGAACTTTTTAAGCTTCCATCTTCACTTCTTCAACACTCTTCTTCACAAATTTGTTGGATTCTTTATAAGGCTGCTTCTTTTCAGTATTTCCTCTATCCTGTTGCTAGACCTTGAATAATTCCTTCTTCTTCTCTACCACTTCCTGTAGATTTTCATTCCACCATCAGATTTCCCTGGGCTTTTGACCCTTTCCATTTGTAACCCCCGGAGGTAATTTTCAACACCTTTGTGGTTACATCCTGGAATTTTTCCCATGACAGATATTGTGCATTGTGTATAATTGAAAGTAACGACCTACTGACATCTAATGATGGCGAAAATACAGAAGGTGGTAATTGGAACTATGAATGGCAAATGAAAGAGACGAGAAACTTAATTACAAAGTATCTTATGAAAGGGAACAAAAGAAAATTCTTGGAATTAAAGTAGAAGCATAATGAAGCTAAATCAAAAATAAGGTACTCATAGTTATTAAGGGAAATGAAGAAGCTTAAAAGCAGGAAATTTGCTGAGATAACTGCACATCTTAAAGAAGAACACAATATTGCAACTTTTAGCTTCACCAGAGCTCTTGTAGATGAACTAGACAGTTGATCAAAGATAAGATGTAACTGATCCATTAAAATAATAGGCTAGTAAGGGAAAATAAAGGAAAAGCTAACACCATATTTATGATGGTCATATAATGTAAAACATTTACTTCTAAAAGAAGTTAGAACATCCTTACCCTGCATGCAATTTCTCCTCTGTTGGCGATCAATACTTTGTTAAAGTACTGCAATTAGAGGTCATTGATAATGTTAGTGGCAGTAAGCTACATGTTGGAGAGAGGGTCATGACTGCTCCATTTAAAAACCCTTGGAGGTTGAACCAAAAAACCTTATATTCTGAGAAGTAAGTTTGTAATCAACCAAATATGGTAACATTTTTATTCCATGGCAAAACATCACTGGTTTAAAGCAAAAAATTTCAAAAGACGAGAAATTGCACTTACGTTCCTTTGAATGGATGCAACGAGAAGAGCGGCAGAAAAGTAAAAGTCAGTAGCTTTTACAAACTACGCCCCATCAAAATCGCATCAAAATGTCGATCCAGATAGTTAAGTTTTTAGACAGTAAGCAATTAACATGTTTTAATCTACTAAAGAAGCAGAGCTTTAACTTCTTTAAATGCGATTGAACAGGGAGCACAAATACCATGCTTCATTGTGAAAATTCTACATTGCTGAAATATTACTTATCTACAATGACAGTACTCTAGCAATTTTTCCTTAGCAACAAAATCAAAATATTCTTCATCATGATCTCGATATTCACGTTGATAAGAAGCATGGGAAAGAAATGAGTGCTGATTTCTCTCACGTGATGGTCGAGACAAATACCTTCTGATGGCTGAATCTACTGGTAGAAAATCTTGAAACTTTGGCAGCGACCTAAAATTGAATCAGCAAGTATTGTAACGGAAACAAATTTCACGTATGCACACGTTCTGCCAAACAGTTCTTTACGGCCATCACATACGGTTAAGTGTACGGTTAAGGGGTGTTAATCAAGCAGGCTAAAGGTAGAGCAAGAAATGGCGGTTTCCAGAGTTGGAACATACAGAAGAATGTGTTCATGTTAAAAAATCCATAAGAATACCTGAAAATTTACTATTTCACAGCTTAGTAACGCTGCCGGACGGACATGGCTCAATAACTGGAACCCAGAATGACGTGCACATTGCAACATGGTTGCCATCTTAGAGTCGTGTACAAATGATGTGATGCAACAACAACAACAAATGTCTAGTAAAGTGGAGACAGTGAAACTCCGCTATCTTTATCGCATATACTGTACTGTACTGAACACAAGCCCCCCACTTAAAATCGATCAAATACTTGGTCGATTACACGTTGAAAATATCACCATTGAAATGATTTGGTACTCAGCTTTGTAGATTTCTCAACCGGAGTAAGCACCTTGTATTGTGCTGTCAAAATAATCACAATGATACATACAACAGGGCACACTCAATCTTACGAGAAACAGAAGCCAGCGACAGAGCTTTTAGTTCATATTCAAGGGGAGTTAATTTGAAGAGGTTCCTTTCTGCTTTCTTTCTTGTTGGTAGCGCTTTCATTATGAACAGGACAAGTTCGAGCCCTCTACCCCTGCGCAGCAATTGAATTGAAAGCCATCGAAGAATATAACAGAATTGAAAGCCTGTGTTTATCAGGTAGCCAAAATGCAGGAAACTCGGTTGATTGGTTCATTACTACTTGTCTGATGTTCTTCGTGACCGGTTTTGACCACTGGGAACATACATCTGTGATATTTACAGTGGTTGGATCAATGATTGTGTCTGCCTCTGTCATTCATTGGAAAGCGGAACATAATCTATTAAAAAAAAGCTTAGGCTACCAAATTTAGAATTTGGTATGAAATTGTATGAAAAGAAGACAATGGTAATGAAAATAAACAAAGCACCAAATCGACTCAGCATAATAACAAGTGGAACCAAGCTCAAACAGGTCTCTGAATACCGCTACCTAGGCAGCAGTATTGATGAAAGAGGGAGTTCGCTGGGGGAAGTGAAAAAGCGTATCGGAATGAGGAAAACTGCTTTCTGGAAATGTAAGGAACTGCTCAGAAGAGATGTGAATATGGAACTGAAGAAAAGAGTGCTCAATTGCGACGTCAAGTCTGTGTTATCCTACGGATGTGAAACATGAACTTTCAACAAGATGATAAGAAGGCGAGTCGAGGCGCTCCAAATGTTGTGCTACAGGAGAATGCCAAAGATCAAGTTTACAGAACATGTTACAAATGAGAAGGTAAGGGAAACCTTGCCGGTGAAGGAAGAGGACAGTTGGGCTATGGATCTTGCAAAAGGAAATTGAGATATGCGGGACACATACTTTGAGGCAGTGGGGGGAGGGCTGTTGCAGTTGGTTCTGGAAGGAAAGGTGGAAGGGAGAAAAGGACGAGGTAGACCAAGAAGGAAGTGGGGGGGGGGGGGGGGGTGAAGCAAAGGTATGGGCAGGAGTGAATAGTATGGGAGATGCAAAAAGGAGTGCTGAAATGCGTGTTGGTTGGAGGAAGAAAGTGAGCGACCTTCAGTTTGAAATGCAACATGATGGTAATGGAAGTGATTATAAGAACTCAAATCTAAAAATAGATATCAATGTCTTAATTCATTTTTGCTTTTCAATACAGAAGTAGTTTCATAAGTTCTCAACTTCCATGCTACAAGCATTAATTGCCATGGCAATAACTGATAAGGGAAACAATTGCCCTACAAAATAATCTGAGAATTCGAAACATCCACAAGACTCAATTAGAGTGGTGATTGCAAAACAAATAGCCCTAAAACGACGGCTTGAGGTCGAGCAAGAACATAGAAAAATCTGCGCAGCAATACGTTTTAGTCTTTGAAGGCTTACAAAGACCATAGCGGATTGGTAGATCTGAAATATCTTTGACGTTTTGAAAGCGAGCAGCTTGCATCTTGAGAAGTATCACCATGCATCTCAAAGGCAATGTTGTAAAGAAAGTCGCTAAAACGGACCATTTCAATTTCAAAAATGCTTTTTCCTGTCTGGCATTACCCTGACGACAAAGGAGACATTGAAAAAAACGAGAAGAGATCATAGACAATTATAAACACAGTATCTTAATCACTAACTAGCATGCAAAAGTGATATCTACAACAATAAAATCATCATTATCACAACTCCAGCAGAGTTTCTCAGGTCAATGTAATTTTTAGTATACTGCTTGGTTTTCTGACAGCTCCAGAGAGTCGCAAAGTTTAGCGAGCACCTTGCAACGACATAAGACCTTGAGCAAATGGTCCCATTAAGCAAGTACTTTAATTTCGAATTCTATTGCAAAGGTTTACTAAATGCAGACCAGTGCTGTGAGGTCTAGCTAAGGTAAAATCTACAAAGCTCAAAACTCCAGCTAAATTCTACGACTATTTGAAACCAGAATTATTATTGGACCCACATTTTCAACACCAGCAAACCTCGATTAGTAAAAAATTCAAGAAATCAATTTTACATAAAAATTATATAAAGCCTAAAAAACCGCAATGGAAAAATATACATCTTATTGATCGAATACAAGCTGCTCAAAATCAAGGGGAGGTCCTGTTATGCAGTTGTTTAAATAATTGACATAGGACCATGTCCTTGTGAGTTACCAAACCGCACCAACGGCAGTCCCGTTCCAGATAGAAGCATCGGATCACACTTGCTGGATCCAGATAAAACTTCATTAAGAATGGTAATCAGTCCCATTTTACGCTGTATTTACCCCAAGTTCAAAACCAGCTACCCATTGACTGCTGAGGAAGTTGGTACAGGGTACTCAAAATATACGCGAGCATGGGTTCGAGACCTTGACCTTCTGAGCAGTAGGTGAGACTGCTCTAATCACGATCCCAGCAACCTATTAAATGATGAGTGAGAATATGTTAATGCCAATTGCACACGGCTGTTTTTGTTGACTGTTTAGTGGCTGTCACCGAAATCTCAGTCCTAGCCACCATCATTAACTAATAAACTGGGACAAGGAAGCCAATTAAAGTAAGTGAAATTAACCAACAGTGAGGAATCGGCATCAGAGTTTCTTATAAACCCATACACCAGTGAAATAAAAAAGGCAAATTGTAACAAAAATGATTTATGAAGCATGATATCAAAAATTTATTGGTGGGATATCAAACAGGTTGAAACAAATCCATTTTCAGTTCACATGGATAGAGCCGGCGTTGAAATTATCAATCGCGAAAATCTTGCAAATCAACTGGAAATCTTAATGAGGTTGATGTGAAGGATAGTGTCGTGTAGAATCAGTCGGCCGCGATCATTCAACCCGCGAACATAATGAACTTTAATATTGTCCATAGAAAGATAGGTGCAGTAAAACCCACAGAATGAAAGCAAAAACAAAAATGTACTATGTCCTAGGCCGCATAAGATCTCCAATCTAAAAGACGTTATCTGGAGAATGTTCTACAATGAATCACTGAAACTTTCCAGATGTCATCCCTATGGGTTGTTATCCAAATTGCAAAAGGGGCTCTCAGGCTAAGCGAATAGCCGTAAGGGAACAATCGAAGACATATGCACGTCTTACTCCAACGCAAAGGGGGCCACCATTCGAGCCATGAAAGGCTAAATTCTAAATCGATGCATGGATCATGAACATTACCAAATGCTTGAGGCAAACATTCCGCAGATGATGAAGAACATTTAGTCTTACTTAGAATCAATGAAAATTAATGAATGCGTAGGAAAATAATAAATGCACAAAAATTTCGTGATATGATAATAGTCCAATGGCGAGCTCCTTATTTTCCCAAAATTCACGGTATTTAATTCATCGTTAGGAAAATTTTTCACATCAAACATATCTAATATTTCCCATTAAAAAATTAAGTATTCACAGTTGTTAGGAATCTAGTTGTGGTCTTTTGCGGATCATTTCCATTCGTGGTTGTGTGAACAACTTGTTGTGGAGTGGCTTGAACAACTGCTGATCCTAGGGATAAATTCCATAGAGATTCATTGTTTTCTGGGAACTGAATAAATACAGTGACAATAGCTGCCAGCTCGTCCTCAGTAAATTCAACGCTCATAGGAAATAACGCTTTCTGTCGACGTCGGCTGCTTTTCCGATTCCGCGATGAAGTGGGTTCAAGCAGTTCAGAATGAGTTTTAGCGTAAATGGCCAACGGATCGTTCCGTTCACACTGGACAGTATACTTTGCGAATGGGCGACTTGCCATCGTCTCCAATGCGATTTGCTGCTGCATTACGACTTGGCGTCCGTGATGAAGTTGTTTTATTTTCCACGACAAGAAGAAAAAAGAAAGAATGAGAAAAAATACTGAAAAGAACACAGAGAAAAATACAAACAGATCAATCTGCGACAAGTCCTGTCTGAAATAAATGTATCCGGCTGAATTGAGGCTGCGTTGACTTCCGCGAGTGATCACCCCGATGTAAAATCGGTCCTTTCTAAAATCGATGTACTCATACTTTATCCCAATTATAACTCTTCGTTGAATTCCCTTTATCAGCAGCATACCTCCTTTGAACTCCGTATACATACTTATGTCGTTTTCTTGAACGTGAATAACGTTGTCAGGGTATGATATAATCCGTGGTCTACTGGTGGATGTTGGTACAGTCGGTGACTGACGGCGAATTCTCGCACCGACTTCTTCCACTAGATTTCCATAACTTTCGATGCTCCTCCTGCGGACACGGCGTGGTTCTGTCCTTGGTGATGCTAGGTAGTGCTCACCAGAGGTGTAATTGACATCCACAATAAACACGGTTTCATCTGCAGTAATAAAAATGTCCACCGCACCTTTGACAACGTCAACATTCAATTTAATATCTACGTTAGTATAACGAGGAGGCACAGAAAAGAACATAGTCCGGTTCGGTGGAATAGCTTCGAGTGTCGAATCACTCCCTACGTCCACCTTCTCGTTGCCAATCGTTATTGACCGGTCATTTGACATTCTTTGGAAACACTGGCGACCGTTAGCCGGGTTCCCATAAAAATTTCCTCTGCAAAGGTTGCACTAAAAGACAGAAAATAGTTAATAATATTATGACATTTTCAAACGTACTAAAAACGAAATTCTGCGAATTTTACTTGTGGCAAGAGTAACCAAGCTCATCGGACGTATACATACCTTTTTACTCGATTTAAAACTTAACAGAAACATAAAATGGCCAGAGACGCCATGAAAAATGAATCCTACTACCATGGCCAGCCTCAAAATTCAAGCTTAGCTTGGAAGCTTTGCGATAAAGGTCTCAACACCAAGCAAACTAAGTCCACGAAAGAGCTCACCCAATGTGACGATTTATTAAAATACAAATCAGGGCTTTGTTCATCAAAAGCCCGAAAAACACACAAGGATGGAATAAATGAGTTCCATTATCGATAGCCGAGTTGTGGAGAAGTTTCTAGAAATGTCCAATCATGAGCAATAGCGTCATGAGGTAGGATGACCAGTTCCTTTCCTCGCCCCATCTTAGATCCAGCTTCAAGCCGAGGACCCAATCACTCACGTCTTGACAAATGGAAGACACTTCTGGACCGACTAAGAGAACGAGAGCGAGGTTGAAGTTGAATTCATTCTCTTTTATAGTAGGTGGTAGATACCATAGTAGAAGCTTCCTTTAACGACTACCGAGTATGACGTTCTGCATCAAATGGCTTTTGTGGTCAAAAATAGCTGCTGCAACAAGCAGATGCATTCAAGTTACAAAAGAAAGAGAGAAGAGAGAGCCTCTTCTAAAGAAAGAGGCTTGAGGAACTCTTTTAACGGAAAGAAGACGTCAAAATTTGGAAGGTGTCAATGGTCAGTAAGGAAATGGTTTGGAAAAGTACAAAGTAACAAAGCTACTTGCTAACTTAAGTTCACGCTGAAGCCGAACAATTAAAGCATATTGCTTAAGTATATCGCTAAAGTATATTGCTTTTCCCAAGTTTTCCAAGATCCTCAAAGTTACGATGTAAAGTAAAGTAGCTAATTTAAAACATAGCAGAAAAAACACTATGATGCGACCAAAAACTTGTTGAATTCAGTTGCGATTGTTAAGAAATCATTGACCTTGCCACCGAAATTGCAGAGGTGTAGAATAACAGCTTTACAATGCAATTGCCCGAAAATTAAGGAGACATGCTTGCGTCATAATAATACAAATGCTGATGACAATGAAATCAAAGATGAGTCAACTGATATCGGAAATATGCTGATATCAGCTGAGCAAAACATCTTGGTAACTTCTTCCTCACAAATTTCAAGAAAAAACTGCGATCCTGAGTGACGCGTGGTGATTCACGGCGACAAAATGATATGCATAAAAAGGAATAATAATGCTTGCATGTATCAAAATGAGCCAGCTGGTTGAAATTTAAACACAGAAAGACCCGGATAAAATGAGCACGGTATGTAAAAATACTTCCTCCTTTATGCTTGGATCATTTCTTCTACAAATCATTTTTTGTTTCAGCTCTTCTCGCCATACAACAAAGCACATTTGAAAAACTATATCGAAGTGCTAGATCTCACAAGACTATATCACGAACACGAGGTTGAGTTTAAAAATAGAAACATTAGAGGAGTGAGATAAAAATCGATTTGAAATACCTGCTTAGACCAGATGTGCTCTTCCGATTTTGTATTCTGCTGACAATCGCAACCAGCCCCAGTTTTTCCATTGCACGTAGAACCATGGCCATTACATTCACAACTGCAACAAAGGTAAGATGAAAGCATGAGATAAGCTGCTTTGCCTGATTTTTGTAAATTTTATGAACAGAAATTGGAACCGTTGATGAGGTCTGCTGGAAACTTGCACTAAGCTATTTACTTGAAAAATGCAAATCAAGTTGAGTACCAGTGAATGATAGTTAAGTGGGGAAAAAGTTGTGGATACAACTACGAGGGATACTGCTCAGGGACGAGAAGAACAATTCAGAAAAAAGTTCCCTTAAGAGAAAACCGCAGTTGAATGCAAATAAAAGAACATTCGACATTGTGGCATGGTCGCAACAAATTTTCAAGGGAAGCTGTGAATCAGTTGCAATGTCTTGCCATGTGTCTCGTATGAGATAATAGAAGGTTTAAATGCCAGGTGATGCATCTCAGATATAGAAGGAAGATATTGAGAGAAATAGGGTAAGAGAGAGAGAGAGATCAGTGTTGCAAAATGATATTTAAAAAGGCTGCTGACAATTACGAACGTAAAGAGGAAGGCTGCAAGTCAGTACTTTCAGAAGGAGGTCATTCCACCGAACCGGACCATGCTCTTTTTAGTGCCTTCTATAGGATGATAGAAAGCAACCCTTTCCTGAAGAGTCAAGATACTAGTCTATTAGTTAGACACAGCGTAGCATTATAAAACTTTCCATCTGAAACTGCTTTTAGCAAGCAATGTATCCGCAGAAGAAGCTGAGGATGGTTGGAATGAACGTGGCGGTGAACAGTAAAGATAAACAAAGGATTTTCACGGAAAAATCTCCTACTAATGTTGAAAAGAATTGACAAGAGTACAACGCAAAAACAGCATGATAATGAAAACAGTAAACTAAGCATGACAGTACATACCTCTTACACTCTGCATCTTTTTCAAAATATCCCTTTAAGCATTTCTCACAGAGTGGCCCTTCACTATTTCCAAGACAATTCACGCATTCTATATTTTTTGGATCGACTGGGCCTCTTCCGATATAGTCTAACAGCTATGAACCATAGAGAAAACGGTTAGCAATAAAAAAATTCCAGAATTAAGGTCATTTTTGTGTACATTAAACAATTCAAAACGCCCCTCTCTTCTTAAATATGTATGGAATGGTATAAAAAATTAGCTTTGAAGAAGTAAAAACTAAAGATAACAGGTGTTCACTTTTTGCAAATCAGTTCCTGATATTAACAAAATACTATTCATTTATATGTGGTTTGAAGTACCCAACAATTACCTAACGCTTGCAGGAAAATAAACAATCAGTTATGCAGTATAATTTATCTGAAGTCCAGTATGTACAATAAACTTCGACGACCTGCAACAGCAACAAATATAAAAACAACAGCCACAAACATAACAACAACAGCAACAAATATAACACATACCAAAGTCAAATTCTTTTTGATGTGGGTAGGAAGAGCTTGGGCCTGAGATCCTTGGACACAAACTGTTGCATGACCATTGCAATATGTTGAGCACGAAACGCAAGGAAGATTCTTTCCCGGATTACCAACAAATGATGCCTTGCACTCATCACAACTGCTTCCCTGTACAAAAAGCAAAGGTGTACGCACATTTAATTGATTCAAAGATAACCGCATTGCATACTTGATTTCGAGCGTACCATAAACTAGGGACAGGGCTCCGAGTTCTTTGTCGGAGAGTGGATTTTATGAGGTGTTTCCCGTTGCCTTCTGCACCAAGGGTTTTTTATTATCAAACGTGTAGGACTTGAGCTCACAACCACTGTATTATGAGTCCGCACCCGTAACCACTAACAGCACTTAATTAAAACATCCATGGTCAGTGGTTCAGATCCACCTTATAAAAACGAAAATTCCCTACTGGCACCACTCGGCCACAAAGTTACAGAATCCGTTACATCAATTTCTACCACCTAAGTACATGCAAATTCTTCAAGAACAAAACTGTTTCTAACTTAGCGCGAATTTTTGAATAACATCTTGCAAGAAGTATACAGCAAGACCGAAAGCAAAGCGTACGCCTGTCTCACATACCTGGGTATTATTTTGGCACTCAATGCAAATGTCAGCATGGGTATCATTGGGACAATTGCTGTGACCATTGCATTGACATTTTACGGAGCAGTTATGAGAAGTCCAACCAAAATCGCAACTGCATACATCTGGCTGAACACAGGTGCCTCTTTGGCACCCTTGAGAGCACACTGGAATACAAGCACTACAGGAAGAGAATACCAAATTATGATTGATAGAATAGTTAGGAAAAGAATACCAAATTATGATGAAATGATTAACTTTAAAAAAAACCAATGTAGCTCTAAGCTCGATTGATGACTATCCATTGAACAATTAAGACACGAAGCACATTACAAGCTTACCCATTCATGGCCTCATATCCCTTTTTGCATTTGCATAGAAAGGTATCTTCCGTGTCGATACAATACTGTAACGGGTTGCAATTATGTTTGCCGTTCAAACATTCATTTTCGTTGGGGCATATTAAAGGGGCCCAGAAATTATTTGTTCCATTGCCACTGGTTTGACTGCAACCATTTGGTGTTCGAGGGCCTAAAATTCAAATAGGTTCAACTGAAATCTTTAATTCAATGCATCAAAGGAGCAATTGCTGTGCATATTGGGGCATTGGCTGGCGTTGCTGAAAGGGGAGGTTCCTTAGCTTTGGATTACACAAACATATGGAGTTGTGGAGAGTAAGCATTTCTATACTCTCCAGTCTGGAACTGGGGCGATGGAGACATATACGAAATAGGGAAAAAATGAAAACGCCAATGAAAATGAACTAAGCTGGAAAAGACAGCAGACATGAAAGGAAATAATCACAGAACGAAAAGAAATGATGGTCTATGGCACACACTAATTCTTGCCAGAATGAGAAAGAAATTCAAAGACGAGAAGGCCAGGGAAGTGAGTAAATGATATGATGAAGATTAAAGGCAACTCAAACAGGACAGAAACGCAACTCAATTAAGGACATAAAGGAGTCCCAGTCCTTACCTTGCAACCCACCATCTTGACAGGAACCTAATCCCATAAGCCCAGGCCTGGCACACCAACCGCATCTACTCATTTGAATACATTCATTGCAGCCAACTTTTGCGTCACATCCCGCAGGGCATGTCAATAGGTCTTTTGTAATCAAGCCGCACTCACCATTATGGCACGATACGTACTTAAAACTAGATGAAAAGCACAATCTTAGCTGTTGACTCCAATAGCAAGCTCTACTTCCACCTTCCGCACCTGAAAAAGATATACCATGATCAGAGTTGCAACCGAGGGATCATTCCCTCACTCAATCATGCAAAGTTATTCACTGATTTATTGAAAAATGGAATCAGCAAATCAACTCAATGTATACATGTATAGATGCATTTATTTATAATCATTTATATTAGTCATAACGCTGCTGGACCTTAAAAATGCATTCTGCGAAGTTGACCATAATTTGATACCAACCATTCTTTCCTACCACCACATTCCATCGCATATTCAATCGTTGATCATTAGTTTGTACAAGGATTTCAGAACATATTGATTCATTATATCAAAGCTGAAAAATACAAGCAGCTTGGGCTTTCTTCACACGACAGCAACAACCGTATGCTTCAGGCAGGACACTGGTTTCATTTGGCTGCCGATGCTGCAGTTTTTTTCTTTTCTTTTTTAGTGAGTTATGTTGGGGAAAGGCCATGGTGGCCTATACAATGCCTCAACAAAGGAAGAAGAAAGAAAGAAGCGAAAGACTAAGAGGAGAGAGAGGGATCAGATCAAGTTTATTGATCTTGGATTTGAAAGATGGCAAGTTGTAAGATTCAGGAAAGCAAGAGGAAGGCAAGACGTTCCATAAGTTGCATGTTCTAGGGATAAATGATGATTTGTGGGACAGGGTTCGTGGATTAGGCAGTGAAACTTGGAAAGGGTGTGAATGAGTTGCGCTTCCGTTGGTTCTGACACGTCTCAGAGGAACATAAATAATCTCCCTGATCTCCTGAGAACGATGCCCGTTAAAGTATTTATAAAAGATGGAAAGATATCCAACTAATCGACGATGGGAAAGAGGTTGGAGAGATTTGGTGAGGTTAGGATTGTTGATGAGACGAATGGCTTTGGACTGGACTTTGTCGAGAAGACAGAGTAGATTTGGCGCACCACCCCAGACGTGAGAGCAGTACTCTAAAGAAGGACGGATTTGGGACCTGTAAATAGTGAAAGGTGAAGCTGAGAGGATGAGAAAAACCCGCGGGCTCTGGCGAGGAAACCGAGCTTTTGGGATGCATGTTTAGCAAGGGAATGGATGTGGGTTTTCCAAGTGAGATTAGATGAAAGAGAAAGACCAAGTTGTGTGAAGGAAGCTGAAGTGTCAAGTTCATCACCATTCATGAGGACAGGAGGAAAGTCTTGATTGCGTTTACGTGAAATGACAGCCTGTTTCGTCTTGCTTTGGTTGAACGAAACTAGCAGTTGCTACTAGTTGGGAAAAAGATAAACAGCTCTTGCTAAACTGCTTCACCCGATGGTGTAATTGGGCCAAATTCGTCATTAGGGTTGATAAATGCGTGAAATTTTGTATAAAGAAATTCTCCACACGATTTCTTCAAAACAAACCTAAACTTTTCGTTAGGAATGAAAAGGTCCCTACGGTCGCCACGGGAGATTCTTTCAAGTACCTTGGCCGCTTCTTCCACTTCGAAATAACCAACGAGACCCACAAGTCTAAAGTCACTTCAATCTTCTCTGATCTCCTTAAACAAATTGACTGTCTTCCTCCCCATCCCAAAAACAAATTCAAACTTTGTAGTAGGTATGTTTTGTCAAAGACTGCATGGCACTTTACCGTTACTGAATTATAGAAAATATGGGTCATTGAAAATCTCGATAACCTTGTCTCAAAATACGTCCGCAAATGCTTTGATCTTCCTGTCAGCTCTTCGTTAAGTGGTCTAGTCCTCCCAAATAGCAACTTTGGGCTTAACCTTCTGCTTCCCTCAGTTAAATTTACACAACGCCAAACTGTCTGTCGAAATAGTCTTAGGTCTTCTCAAAATGATGATATTAAATCCCTTTGGAAAACCAGCAATAACGGCATCAACCTCCAGTACGATATCTACCGTGATACCAAGGAGGTTTTAAAGGCTGTTAGAAGCGAAAACCAAGAATGCCTGGCTCACCGTCTACCGTACTAAGGTGCTATTCTTTCATTCATATTTTCGCATTCTCTTCAAATGCTCAACAGCGCATGGTCTGATGCTCAGGGTAAACTGCTTAAGAATACTTTTAACTTTAATAAAAGTATCTTGCAAACTCTCTCCCTAATCGAAATAATTCATGCAAATGGAATCTCAGGGAAACTTCTGACTGCTTTTTCTGCCTTCTTCCGGAAGCTCTTCTTCATGTTCTGGCGGGATGTAACGTATACCTCAACCAAGGGCGCTTTACATGGAGCCATGACCCTGTTTCCAGTTTCCTCGCCCCCTCGTTGAAAGCAATTAATGGACCTTCTCTTTATGCGGATAATCCGGCTTTCATTCGCCATCCATTATAACTGGCAACGAATTACGGCCGCATTTACTGCTCAAAACAGACACTAACTCTCTTTAAGTTTTAGAACTAACAGTCGGCTTCGAAACTAACCTTCTCTCTAACTCAAATAGAAATAAGGAACAAGTACGCCCCTCTCCTGTCCGAAATCAAAATTCTATTTAAATCTGTCCACTTCGTTAATATCTCCATCAGCGCTTTATGTATCTTCAGCAACTCCTCTACTTCTTTTCTTGAAGCATGCTACCCCATTTCCATCGTACCACAACATCGACACTTCCTCGTCTCCAAACTTTCCACTATAGCCATTCGAACCTCCAATTACATCTTTTGAAGCAGAAACAAAACTTGGACCAATCTTGACCTTCTTCCCTATTAGACCAAACCTATTCTATCGATTTAATACCCATTTTCAAACATATTTACATTTACTTTATTCTTTTCCCATTGTAATGGTTTTATACTGTAAACCCTAGGCCAGACAAGCCAACTTCAAACTACTTATGCATTAGAGAAGTTTGTAATTGTAGTTTAAATTGAATGAAAGGTTTTCAAATATATATATATATATATATATATATATATATATATATATATATATATCTAAATATATTTATATATATATATTTTATATATATATATACATATACATGTAAATATATCTATATATGGGAACGTGAATATGTCCAAGAGACGAGTGATAGATAAAATCACCAAGAGTGCTCAATAGTTGAACTAGAGCGAATGATATATTTTACGATTACTCGTCGCCCATCTTCGATTTTACGTGGGGTGTCATTTCAACAAACCTCAAGTCCTGACCTGGATCTCAGAGGTTCATGACATGTCTCAAAATGGCAGCAGTAGATAGTACAGCAGCTGTCTGCAAGAGACTGGTCACACCCGGGATACTGAATGTCTTAAATGCTTCAGCTAAGCTTTTCGGCATTGTGCCAAGAGCACCTACGATGATAGGCAGGATCGTAGTCTTCAGCTGCAAATCGCTCATAGTTACAATTTTTGTCAGTGCCTTTACTCGCTATGTTACAGTCCATAGATAGGGACGGCAAAGTCGATGGTGTACCACATATTTTCAGATTTTACTTTTACTAGGATGTCAAGTTTGTTGTGTTCAACTGGTCTGTCAAGCACAACTTTTGTGTTCCCAATAATTATAACATTCCCATCTTTTCTCTCTGGCATACTACTTGGGACATGCTTGTACCATTTATCAACAAAAGGCATGTGTCATACTTCCTCTGCAACAGCCAGTGGATGCGTGCTCCGATCCTATCATGACACGCAGTATCCTTGTTGTCACATAAAGCAAAACACCCCCAGCAATATGAATGGACGTTTCGTTGTCGAACCCACACAAACTACATGTTTGAGAGACCGGCTGTCTATCATTCTTACACCTGATATAGTTAAAACGCAGGGCTTGTTCTTGCGCAGCGAACAGCAATTCTTCAGTCTCCTTTTTCATATGCCCCCATTCAACCAATCCCATGATCTATCGCTGGTGATTCCTTCTACGCCTCTGAGAAAGTACTCATGTGGTGGCTTATCATGCAACAGCTGAATCTTTTCCTCTCTCATCCTCCTCTTGAACTCATTCAGGTTGTCCATCTCAGGCAACCCTCCCTGATCACGTATAAATTTCAGCACCCATTCATCACTCGCCCTGAAATATGCACTTAGGCTTCTTTTTCTGCCTCAACACACCCATACGCACTAATCAGTCCTCTCCCCCCGTCTTTTCTAGCCAAGTACAGACGCCCAATCGTCATCATCTTCCTGGTCTTAATATCCAATTTTCATAGCTGCCCCATACCTCATTACACTGACAGCCCAAGAATTAATTGCTGCGATGACATTTCCTGCATTTAACTGTGATCTTAACACCAGGTTGATTCCCCTGCCATATTCCTTCTTGATCTTATCCTTCATCTCAGTGTTAAGAACACTATCCAGCTGCTATATCCCAAGATACTTATAGCCATCCGCATCCACAGTCCTCATTCTTTCGCCATTTGGTAGCTCTATCCCTAAGCCCCTACTACTTGTCCTCTTTCCATTGCTACGATAGCAAACTTATCCATCCCGGCATTCATTCCAATATCCTCAGAGAACATCCATACGGTCTGAACAAGAGAATCAAGCTCTCTACAGCTCTGTGCAAAAAGCTTCAAATCATCCATGAAAAGGAGGTCACCACCCAGGTTATACCATTTTTCATTTCCCTTAGGATGAGAGCAAGTGGGGTTAGCACCACAATGAATAGGAGCAGTGACAAGGAGTCCCCTTGGGGAATTCCTCTGCTTATGGCAACCTCCCCTAGAGACTCTTCATTTGCCAGCAGTACAGTCCTGCAGCTACTCATACTTCTTTCCAACAAGCTAACGATGTGATCTGCCACTCCCACCATCCTGACCACTTTCATCAGCCATGAATGGGGAACCATATCATATGCCTCCTGGTAATAAATCCAGTCCATGGCTGGGTTCCGCTGATGTTCGCCACAATGTGCCAATATGGTTTCGTCTGCGAGTAGCTGATCCTTTGTACCACGTTATCTTTTCCGGCACCCCTTCTGTTCATCAGGGGAAAGATGGTTTACTGACAAATTTTCATAAATCTTCGCTGCAAATATGCTTGTCAGCAGCTTCCAAATTAGCGGTAAGCATGCTATGGGCCTGTAGTCACCAAGTACATTGCCCTTGGCTCGATCTTTCTGCACAAGCACAATTCTCTCTCTCGTCATCCATTCGGGCACGCCCCCTCTTCATGGCTGTCCTTCAGATGCCTATCTAGCGTCTGCTGTAAGACTGATGTAAGTTAGTGAATGCTTAAACCAAAAACCTTGAGCCCCATCAAGCCCTGGGCTTTTCAAGTGGTCATTTTGCGAGTCGCCATCTTGGCATCTCTCACGCTAATTGCGATGTTGTTATGCCCTTTTTTGGCAAGCTTTTGTTCAACTGTTTGCAACCAACTAGCAGTCTCATGGAAATGTCCTGGCCCCGATCAAATATTGCTCCAGAAAGCAGTAGCTTCCGCAGCGCCTGGTGGATCATTCGTCATAGATTCTCCGTTGAGCTCCCTGTACAGCTGTCGCTGGTTAGTGCTGAAAAAGGTGTCTTGGTGGTACTCCAGATACCTATTGATCTTAGTGGCCCCCGTGTGGATCTTGGACTTCAGAGGTTCCACAACATACAGGTTCCCATTCTCCTCAACCCCATACGCTCGGTTCATTATCTGTAAGTTCATAGTTTCCCTTCACTTGCTCTTGCATTCTGCTCAGATCTTTCCGCAACTTGACAATGTTAGTATTTATCCTTCATTTCCACCGCCCCTCTTTCTCACTCTCCTTCCTGCCCCCCGTCCTGATATTCCCTAATCTGTGGGCTACTACGAACGCACCCCCATATAAAAGGGTGTCCGCTTCCTTCAACGTGGTAGTTTTCATTCTACTTATCACCTTGTTCACCAGATTAACTTGCGCGCACAATCGCTTTGTATCCACCATTTTTAAAGAAGGTATCTTGATGCGATCTGTTCGTTTCATAAGCCCTGTTCACACTACGCAAACTAGCCTAGGCTCGGTCCAGGCTCTTGTGAACGCAAAAAACGTGGGCTTGGCCTAGGCTAGTTTGGTCCAGGTTTTGAGGTCGGCTCGGCTCGGCTTAGGCCAAGCCTAGCTTTGATGCAGTGTGAACAGAAATTTGGGCCGAGCCTAGTGTATTTTGCAGTCACGCATGCGTAAACCGGGATGCCAAACAATGCTGGGTGATTCGTTTCGTCAGTTTCCATTTAAAATGACCGAAAAGAACAAAAAGTCAAAAATGAGCACAGGTATTGACCGAGGAGCAACATGTTCCACCAATGCTCACTGCAAACTTTGCACTAAATCTTCCTTTCTATACTTGGCTTGATCAAGATAGTGCCAATCAGAGCTCTTATTTTTCTTGATCTCAGTCTACAATACAACTGCATTTTTCTTTCTGACAATGAATATGTATTTTGATAACAAAGCCTTTTTGCATGCTATGGCCAATGCCATCAATTTAAGTTAAAGCGCACATCGAACATACTCAAATCTTCCTGCCAAAAATCAGCCACTTTGTAACTTCGCATGCGAGGATGGAGCGTACTACGCGTGCGCAACATAACAGCCCGGCCTTGGCCCATCTCTTCGTTTGCCGTGTGGACAGACGAGCGCCTTGGCCTGTGCTAGTTTGCGTAGTGTGTACAGGGCTTTAACCTCTGTAAGCCAATTAAGCACTCTCTCCTCTTTTCGCTCAGTGCATCAGCTGGTCTAACTTCTGTGTCGACATCAGCATCTCCTGCGCTTCATCTAACTGCACTACATCCTACCCTTCACAAAGACCGGCCTTCCCTTGTTGGCAATCCAACTTCATCTCCTTCCTGTCTCAGGTCCCTGCCTTTCCCCTGTGTCTGATTCAAAACATTAGATCTTACCCTTTCCTCGATCTCTCCTCTCTCCACCTCTGTTAAAAATCCCTTCCTTTCAAAATTCTGGATCTGCGTTCTCAGTTGCTGTATCGTTCGTTATCTACCGCCTCCTTTCTTCCACAAATCATGCATACCGACCAAATTTCCACGTATATCTTTATTTCACTGTCTTATAGCATTCCGACTCAAGTTGATGCTCTTTTTGCGACCACTCGGTCTCTTTTGGTCCTTGTCTTGGCAACTTATATACCCCAGCATCAGAAGAGTTGCCGTCAACTGCGCCGGGGGGCTTAGACACCATCTCACTTCCCGTAGGCAGTTCCAGTGCTTTATTCCTAATCTATCTCTCCATTTTGAAGGCAAGTTGTTATTTGTCTAGACGATCCACCGCATGCTGTTTTAAGCGTGACACCATCACTGGGCAGACCGTTCACCAAGGCTCTGAGAGATCCTGCCTGCCCTCATCAGTATCAAGCTGGTATTAAATCAGAGATTTCCTTCTCCTATATGACTGCCCTAGCGAGGGCAAGGGGGGTCATCTCTCACAGTGGTCTAACCACGCCTTCAGACAGCAACGTGAGAATTTCGAAATCCCGGCGCATCAAATACATATGCATAAATACATACATACATAAATATATACATATAAATATATACATAAATATAAATATATATATATTTATATATATTTATATATAGGGGGTGTTGTCTTCACCACCATATAGTGCTCTATGTTTAAAGTACAGAGCGTTGATAGCAGTTATCGCTGCTGATAGCTCTATGTTCCAGTCGGCCTCTACATCCTCCACGGTTCATGCGCGAAGTACGGAAAAGACAGTATCGGACTATACAGAGATGACGGATTAGCTGTATTTGAGAACATTTCAGGACCAACAGCAGAACGAATAAAAAAAGACATAACAAGACACTTCAAAAACCACGGATTAAATATTACAATACAGACAAACATGACGACAGTCAACTACCTGGACGTGACATTCAACCTCAACAGCGGAACATACTACCCTTACAGAAAACCCAATGACCAGCCACTATACATCAATACTAAGTCTAACCATCCTCCTGGAATCATTAAACAACTCCCAGACAACATTAGTCGCCGGATCTCCAACCTATCCTGCAACGAAACAGAATTCAACAAACGAAACCCATCTACGAAAACGCCCTAAAATCCTGCGGACTCACGCACTCCCTCACCTAAAACAACCACGGCCCACCCACACGTACAAGGAAAAACAGAAAACGAAACATCATTTGGTACAGCCCTCCATATAACCAGAGCATCCACCCTAACATCGGCTACACATTCTGCAAGCTAATAAGCAAGCATTTTCCAAAAACCCACTGATTTCACAGCATCTTCAATAAGAACAACCTAAAAATTAGTTACAGCTGCACAGAAAACATGGCCTCCATCATCAACGAACACAACAAGAAAATCCTCAACACTAAAACATCCACCCCAGCACCAAAATCATGCAACTGCCGCATAAAAGAAGACTGCCCCCTGAACAATAACTGCCTCACCACTAACATTGTCTACAACGCTAAAGTGACAACAAACGAAGACACAACCGGGAAAAACTACATAGGCGTAACTGAAGGAACATTCAAACAACGATTTACTCAACATAAACTATCATTTAAGAACAAAAAGTACTCCAACAGCACCGAACTTTCCAAATACATCTGGCAACTTGAGGACAACAAAACAGACTACCGAGTACAATGGACTATCATCACTGCAGCTCAACCATATAACAACATCTCCAAACGATACGACCTCTGTACATCGGAAAAAACTATACATAATCAACGGCCACAACAATAACCCCCTGAACACCAGAACCTGAACACCTGAACCTCACATCCATTCCCTTGCTAAACATGCATCTCAAAAGCTCGGTTTCCTCGCCAGAGCCCGTGGGTTTTTCTCATCTTCTCACCTTCTATCTATATACAAGTCCCAAATCCGTCCTACTTTAGAGTACTGCTCCCACGTCTGGGGTGGTGCTCCAAAATCTACTCTCTGTCTTCTCGACAAAGTCCAGTCCAAAGCCATTCGTCTCATCAATAATCCTAACCTCACCAAATCGCTCCAACCTCTTTCCCATCGTCGTTTAGTTGGAGATCTCTCCATCTTTTACAGATACTTTAACGGACATTGTTCTCAGGAGATCAGGGATATTATTCCAGTTCCTCTGAGGCGTGTCAGGACCACCAGAAGCTCAACTCATTCACACCCTTTCCAAGTTTCACTGCCTAATCCACGAACTCTATCTCACAAATCATCATTCATCCCAAGAACATGCAACTTATGGAACGTCTTGCCTTCCTCTTGCTTTCCTGAGTCCTACAACTTGCCATCTTTCAAATCTAATGTAAATAAACTTGATCTTATCTCTATATCCTCTTAGCTGCTGACTTTCTTCTTTCTTCCTTTGTTGGGGCTTTGTATAGGTCACCATGGCCTTTCCTCAACATAACACACTAAAAAAAAAAAAAAAAACAAAAAAAAAGAAGACAGTAACTTGCCAACGGCTTCTTTTATCCTAAATATATTTTATTTCATTCTAATTCTATTTTTAACCCATTCATTTATTTTAAATCTGACGAGTGCCTTCGCACGAAACTCAGAGTAACAGAGAATCGGTCTTTTCCTTTTCTGCATTTCTGCTATATATACATATATCTACATGTATATATTTATATTATATATATATATATATATATATATATATATATATATATATATATATATATATATATATATATATATATATATATATATATATATATATTGAACATTTGTGTGTGGCCATGCCTCAGATAAAATGTGAATATAAAATAGGCTACTTTTTAAGGCAAATCTATTAATGGATTACTTCAGACGTTTCGCCTTGTGAGGGCTTCATCAGTGATCATCATATATATATATATATATATATATATATATATATATATATATATATATATATATATATATATATATATATATATATATATATATATATATATATATATATATATATATATATATATATATATATATATATATATATACATATACATATATACATATATATTTATATAACTGGATACACATATATATCTAAATATATACATATATGTATATAAATATATGCATATATATATAAATAAATACATATATATATATACATATATATATATAAAAATATACACATATATATATTTATGCATGTATGTGATATATATATATATATATGCATTTTGAGATTAATTCGGAGCATTTTTTCAGGGGGTTATTGTTGCTACAATGCAGACACGAAACAAGTATTATTTAATGAACAATAGCATACCCTAGACAATAGCTAGCAACTTACCAATAGCTCCTTTTTTTCTAGTTAATTATTCAAAATCAGTGAAATTTGGAATGTGATTAAGTTATAGTCTGTCTGACGAGTGCTTTCGCACGAAACTCAGAGTAACAGAGAATCGGTCTTTTCCTTTTCTGCATTTCTGCTATCAACGCTCTGTACTTTGTACATAGAGCACTATATGCTGGTGAAGAGAGCACCCTCTATGTGATATAAATATATAAATATATATGAATACATTATGAATGCATATATATATATATATATTTATCTATATATATACATATATATATATATATATATATATATATATATATATATATATATATATATATATATATATATATATATATATATATATATATATATATATATATATGTGTGTGTGTATACATTTATATATTTAGATACACGGTATAACTAGAAAATAAACTTAATGAGTAGTATGATTCAATGGCGGTATGCTTTCGGTGAGATAGGAAATAGGAACTGCTTACCAGTAGATTTGAGGCAAGCAGAACACGTCTTATGGGCTGAGCAGCGATCTGGACACCTGTCTTTATCTTTAGCTGGGTACGTTCTATCGTTAGAGAATTGAATGGAACGGCGGAAACAGTTCCAGTCATGATTGGTACTTGAGCTAGAATAAACGCGTGACGTTTCTGACAAGTATCGAAAGTGCCTTGTCCACATACAATCTTTATCGTAGTTACATGCATCACAGGATGAAGACTCGCATTTGTAATCTAAACATTGAAGCTGCTTGGTTGGACTTCTTGGATCACAGCTTGCTCCTGCGTCAAGACAGCCTCGACCGATACACCATCGACAGTTTGATCCTGATGTGCCGGGGAACGTTGCAAAGCAGGCAAAACACGACCGAAATGTTGTGCAGTTTCTTTGGTTAATGATCATAGAAGCACAAGTCATGGCAGAACTGTTGCCAGAATTATTGCACGCATGTGGAAATGTCTTCTTGGTGTCATAACATGTCCCATTGTTAGTGGTATCGTTGGATTGACACCAGTCGCATCCTGTAAACACTAGGCAGTTTCTTTCGTCAATAATGAGGTTGCAAATGTCAGCGGGAAGGGTCCATTTCTGAATGCTACTTAACGCATGGGTATGGAAGCCACCAAAAAGATAGATACTGCTGTTGTAAACAATCGCGGACTGTCCAATTGACGGTCGATATAAAGACCCAGAAACCAGAAAATCTGAAAGGAAATAATAAATGGATCAGACTCCAGCCAGCAGCAGAATGCTTGACAGACATGAAGAAAGCTTTGGGCTCAATATTTGGATGAAAACTCATCAGCCATTCATAATGACACATCCATACTAAAAAATGGTCACTTAAAACCCGCAATGCAACGCAGGAAAATGTGCGATTGGCATCAGCAACTGGACATCTAACTATTTTTAAGTCCAGGTGTCGGCAAGTAGGCAAAGAAAGAGAGACAAAAAAGATTCATGCACCACAATGAAGCTAGAAAATACTTTGACCTTGGCTGATGACGGGAACATCACCAACATTAAAGTAATGGGTAATTCTTCATTTACAAGACTAACAGCTTTACAGTTAATCAACTAGTCGAAGTGTAGTAGCATTGTAAATGATTTTGTCTCGGTAGCCATTCCAGAGCTCGCAGCTCAATTAGTAAAAGTTCACCTACACAACGGACGGTTCCAGGTTCGTTACCAACCCTCCCAACCCAGAATGGGCCATGTGGCCTGTGCGAAGGAAAACCGACAGCCGATGAGGTGCTACATCACATAAAAAATAGGCCTGAATAGGGAAAAGGGGACGCGACCTATGGACGTCCCGCTGAAACTGATATTTAGGCCCGTTTACACAGACAAAAATGATTAATTTCAAGCAGGATCGATCCATTTTCAGATAGATGCACGCATCTTCCAAATGTTTATTGGAAGTTAAACAATAAATCTGACTACTCTGGTACCCAGACTTTTTACGACAGAGTGCGCACGTGAATTAAATCTACAAAAAAAAGACCCGCCACATTTACACGAACATGAAAAAGGAGTTAAAATTTGAAAAATAGCAACAACTGATTATTAGAAACGACGAAGAGGGAGCAAAATTTCTTTGGACTACCCTGGCATACAAAACTACGGAGTCAGCAAATAACCAGGTTGAATATATAGGCCAACAGGCGAGACTGACAAACCATTATTCGAGAAAAAATCCTTTTCTTCAGTTGGACGATATAATTCCGTCAATGATGCGCCACTAAATCAACAAAATACCCTTAGAAATACAAAGCTTCAACAATTTTGTTTCATTTTCTCTTCTGAGTGAAGCAGACTTGTTCGCAAGGATAATGTGGTACGGGATTGGAAGAGAAATACAACATTAATTATAACTTAAAAGAGACCATAAAAAACTGCATATCGACAAAACTTTCAACTGCCTCTTCGCTCAAATGGAAATCAAGTCTATGTTTCGCTTCAGGTAACTCGCGAAATAGTAAACATCAAATTCTTACACCGCTCCAGACTAGACTCGTATATTCTTAGTCACCATGGGAGCAATGAAAAGGACTGCTGCCAGAATTATAGCATTATACGATACAATGATTGGATTTTGTGGTCATACCATAATGACTTCACAATGGTTTCAATTCTTGATTATTTCTCTAGCGTTGTCAGAACCAACTGCGTTACTACGCACAATTATTATGGCGGAAAAACCACAACAAATTCTTACTTCTGTTAGAAATTTTCTGCCATCTGTTGCATTTCTTCTTCCATATCAAAACATCTTGGTTATATCCTCTCCTTGCAGCATTAGAGTAGCCACCAATAAGAAACATAATGTCGTTTACGAGCACGGCGGAATGTTGGTACAAAGCAAATGGCTAAAAAGACAGAAATTAGCAGATTTCAATGAGGTGACGTTAAAGATGGCAAACTACAAAAAAGCGGTAGAATCTCTTCTAAGCTGCCATTTTGCGCCAGGGCTGGTTAAGCTATGATCCCGCAGGTCTCTGCTCGGTTTCTCCCGGTCCTTGAATTGTTAGCCTCAGCACATCTTTCAGGAGGTTTAAATTTCAGTGTTTAAGAACTAGAGTTAGAATTCTGTGTTCAATTCTGAGTTGTATTTATAACCAAAGCAGCTGTTTTAAGCGTCTTTTGCTACGTTCATGAGCTTTCCTTAAAAGTATAGCCCCATCAGCCAACACTCGACACTTGTTACCTTGCAGTCTATTGATTTCTTGTCTAGGAATGCCTATCCCAATCATCTGCGCCTATTAGAATTATCTAGGTGTAACATTAGTATGCTAACAGCCATTGCTTCTGCAGCTTTGTATGTTAGCAGTTTCCTAACTTACTTCAATCTGTCGTACACTGTTGTGCTCGTTTATAAAATGGTGGGAAATAGCTTTATATGACTGGAAGTAATATTAAGTTTACAATTAAGACTGAAATTGGACAATAATGAAAAATTTTAGAGGTTATATTTTGTTGAGATGTTGCATTCTGATAAAAACTTGCTATTTGCAATCAAGAACTTCTAACCTAATCAACTAAGGAAGATATTATACTAAAGACAGTTTAATTCCATGGTTTTGAGTTACAGAAAAATTGCATAATGAATAAATAGCTACCATGTTTTCATATGATTGCAGAATATTCCAGGTCGACCGTTTCACGTCAAATGCATAAAGGAAGTCAGATTCGTGCACTGTTTCGTTGGAAAAGATAATCCCACCGTAAACTAAAATATTGTTCGTGCTGTTGTCGAAGACTGCAGAATGTCCATAAATACCTGCAAGGTAGATGAACAGATATCGATAAGGAATCCTTCCACGCCGAAACGCAATTAAATATTTGTTATAAATACTTTCCCACAACACCCGTGGGTTAGAAAGCATGTAAATTGCCCAAAAAGACAGGGTGATACCGACTTTTGTTGTACAAAAGGTGTACTGGCCGCGTGGCCTAATGGATAAGGCGTCTGACTTCGAATCAGAAGATTGAGGGTTCGAGTCCCTTCGTGGTCGATTTTTTTTCTGGAACAAATAGTTCCCCAAATGTGTTAAGTTATTCGTGTAGATTTTCTGTGAATTGGAACTTCATATGGTTAAATTCACGTTATACCAGAAGTACTGCAAGGTAACTAACAAGGAGTTTTCAACTTTTACAACATATAGAAGGTAAGGTTTCGAGACAGGCCCTCAACAATAGTTTCAAGTACAAGAAATAAGGATTGATTAATAATTCCCGTTAACACAATACAATTGAAGAGGAATGCAAACGTTGACAGGGCGAAATCAACAAATGTTGTAGTTGTATATGAGTATTTAGACCGGATAACACTGTACAGTTTAAATAGTGTTTTTATCTGACAAAACGAGTTGACAAGTGGGACGGCTAGTTGAGTCGAAGCCTATTCGAGGAGGCAATGAAATAAACACGGTACGACACAGGCTATAAACAGTCTTCGATTCAACAAGTCTATAAACCTACATGCAAATGCTGATCAAAAAGTGAAGCAGTGATTGGTAGCAGATCGGACCAATCGTTGTCCACCACCCTCTTAACACAGTATAAGAAACTCAAGACAGAACAATTTATAATTCATATGTCCATACAAGACAGCGTGAAGATGGATTTTAAGGGAGAACTGCGTGCGTTTGACAGAAAATACCGTCTGTGCGGAAACCTCGTCCTGTGCTCCTCCTGTGCGTCGCCACTTATTTGCACCACCTTGGCCGGTATGCCGCTCAGGTGGCTCGGACGCCATCACGTTTGTTTGTATTTGCCTATCATTTGATAATTTGTTACGTTTCTATATACCATGTTATAGCAAAGTTTAGTTGGATTCGAACGAACAGATGAATAAGTTCCAGTTCACCGTCTCGCTGCCGAATCATATTTGACTGACAGAGGTGGGTGATAATTTATCAGTGAATGAAACAAACCTTTGACAAGAGTCGGAACTACGACTTCATCCCACGTCATGAATTCGACATGAATTGCCAGAATGCGCTCGCTGAGACCATCCTTTGTTTGATTGAAGCCACCTATCACGTATATGACATCGTTTACCAGGGTGCAAGTGTGGCTGTACATGAACGGCAGTGTTATGTTTGGCTAAAAGAAGATAAATATTGTAAAGCGAACTTGCATTACTTGCTAATGCATTCAAGATGGACAAACATGGCTGAAGACATTCAAGTTTGCTTCAAAGCAGTCCAACCCGATCGCCACGCAATGGATTTCAATGCATATAGCAGAGTCACCGACAAAGGAAGGTAGTGAGTGGCTTGCAATACGTAAGGTCATTACATTAATTTGGAATGAAAATTCCACAATACAGTTACACCGTCTCGCATAGCAAAGGCCTTACAACATGAGCATACACCGAATAGAATACATAAATATATTCATTGATAGCTTTGGAGTGGTATAAAAGAAGAAATATGAAGTCTCTAAATTTCATCACAGAGGGATTGGCTTCAGGAGATATTGCTTTTGGTGCTTGCAGCGCCAGAACATCTACCTTGGACATTTCTAATTCAAAAGCTATCCATGTTTCCGTCTTGAGACAATCCTCTTGAATTTAAGGTGGAAATCTTTATCTCTGTCCTATAAATGTATGCTTACATACCTGAAAAGTACGGAGAGTAATCGCCGTCCAAGTTTGGTTGCTAAAGTGAAAGAGGAGAACCTCATTCGACACCCCCCTTTTTGTCTTTCCTCCATAGATAAACATCTTGTCCTGAAAAAGATTGAAACATTCTGCAATGATCGAATCTTGAGTTGCATGCATCACTTGTTTTAACAAGAGCTATCGGTGAAAACACCATACTGTCAGTATGATGCAAGAGGTAAAGCTGAAAATAAAAGTAGAAGCAATGCAGAAAAAGAAAAAGAAAAAGAGGGTAAGAGGGCTTTAACATGACAGAAGCTCAAGTAAAAAGATCGAATAGAAAAGTTGAATTTCTTGCCTGTAAACTGAATCCATTTAAGCAATTGAGTTTTTGCAATATACTTACCTTGTACACGACGCCGCAATGGAAGTATCTGCCAGTTGGTTCTTTGTTGGGTTTCAGCTTCTCACAAGATTGATTTTGGAAATTTATTGACCAAATATCCGAATGAATTTCAGATTCTAATCCACGACCACCGTAAAGTATTCCTTCGTCTCCATGGGGCAAAAATGTTTGCCCATAACGAGATTGAACTGATGCATTACGGCAGTCCAACGATTGAAAATGCAACTGGCTTGATTGCAAAACCTTGCCACAGTCCATCCCACCAAAACCGACTTTACAAATACATCCACCAGTTCTCTGTTTGAAGACGAAAAGCTGAAAGTAGAGATGTTCTCTGCTGCCCAAAAAAATTAGCATAGGCAGCCTTAGTAAAAACTGAGAAATGTCAACCAAACTTGGGAATAGTTGGATCTAGAAAACAGCAGGGCAAGATAATGTCACTTCAACTTACCTCATTACAATAGCCTTGGTTAGTCATGTTGCTACAATTTCTTGGGCAAATTTCGTCCTGACAATCGTCCCCCATCCAACCCCGCTTGCATAAACAACGAGAAAAGCCATCGGCACCCAGCACACAATGACGGTTGGAATGGCAGCTCTTATCACATCGGTTCAATTGGAATCGAAGAAGAAGTGCATCCATGCTCTTCTTTCCTTGATACTGAACTGTAATTATACCGGACTTGGCCTCTAAAGGAATTTCTATCCTCGCATCAAAGCCGCAAATGACTCCGAGAAGCTTTGCTTTGCCTCTTCCTGGAATTCCATCATACACGAACACGTGCGAATCGATGCAAGGGAGACTTATCCGAGTAGCATTTAATGTTATCGAAGTAGAAGAGTCGATTCCTTGACCTTTCAATAAAATTTCACGACTGCTTGCATTTGAATAAGTTATTACCCAAAGGCATTCAAATTGTGGAGTTTCCATGGAAAGATAGCCAAAGTAAGCACTTTGAATGAGTGAAAATCTGCTGCAGCTGTTGAAACAGATCCCACCATTCCTAAAATAATCAGAAAGTAGCTATGACAAAATCAATGATAAATGCATAGTAAGAAAAATTAAAAAGGCATCAATGAAATATTGTTTAACAATGAGTGGATATCTTTTTGGAAATATGGAAATAGCTGCCAATGTGCATTACAATAAAAACAGCGCAGGTCATATGAGTATTTCGTGCTCGATAGGGCGAAGGATGACAAGACAGTAAGGCAAATGATGACAAGACAAGAGGACGAATGATGAAAAGACAAGAAGGCAAATGATGACAAGACAAGAATGCGAATGATACAAGACAAGATGGAGAATGATGGTGAAATATAAATAGAAGGTGTAAATCACCATAATGTCAAACAATTGCCTCATTTATAATATCAAACACATTTCTAGAACGAAAACTCTCCTATTGGTACAGAAACAAAAAATTCCAAAATGAACACTTTATTAGATGGAGGATAAAATTTTTGGGGCATTAGCCTTGAAAGAGGAGGAAACCAAAGAAGCCATGTCAATGACTGGCAGAAGAGAACATAGCACAAAGTATGCAGTAAATAATTTTTCTGCAAATTAATTTAGCAGTTACAGCAAAAACTCTGACCCTTGAAGAGTTATAACAGATTAGTAATGTAAAGGGGTTCCAAAGGAAAGAGTTATGCGTCCTCTGTTTGGCATCTGCTATGCTCGAAATCGAGGATATGGTGCAGTTAGCAATGAACAGCTCATTGGAAGAAACATACACATTAAATGAAAGCACTGGAAAATTCTGAATTCATACCGAGCATTTCCTGAAAGTGGGTTATCGCAAGACTCGCACTTGTCTCCATGTGTTTGGTCCTTACAGAAACATTTACCAGTTTTGCTGTGGCAAAGGCCCATGTCAACTATTCCATGCTCATTGCATTCACAGGGCTGGCATCCAACAGGTTTCCTTGGATCTCCGTAAGTACCAGTCAGACACTCGTCACAAAATGTACCCTTTGTATAATCTGTAGAGACAGAAAGGCCAAACGATGCTTAATGAAGTCCATACGTATGTATGTATGTATGTATGTATGTATGCATGTATGGATGTATGGATGTATGCATGTATGCATGTATGTATACATGTTTGTATGTATGCATGCATGTTTGTATGTATGCATGCATGTTTGTATGTTTAAATAAGCTACTGTATATCTCTGTGATTTCATTTTACCATTGCATCCTGAAAAATCATAAATTGAAATTCTCCTATCTGAGGAAAACTTCATTGTCTCTTTTCAAACTTGTGGCAAGAAAGGCATATAATAAAAGTTATCTTCTCTCTCTTGAATATACTGCAGGGCACTCTAATCAAAACGGGGCCAAAGAATTAACTCCGATCTTTCGAACTAAAGACCGAATATCTCAACTAATTCTCTACACAGACATGTCATCGATGAGGCACGGTCAGAGACTGTTACGTCCTGCTTGGCAGTATAAGTTCATCTCCGTCTGATCATCGACTATGTTTTCACCATCTGGCTTCATCTTCACTCTCGACATTAGGCAGATATGTTTCCAACAAGTGGCTTAAAGAAGCAGGTAGAGCTTTTAATGACTTCTCACTTTTCCCATCATCAAGTGGCTAAAAGAATTACTCAAACATTGGGCATTTCTCGGTACATTGATCCTCTTTCTTTCTTTTGAAAGTATTTCTGATAGGAGGCAAAGGTCCACTGACTAAAAAGTAGTTAAAAGAGCCGTACGTAAACATGAATGGCGGACTGATAAGTCGCGCACTTACTTTGACATGCATCGCAGATGCCGATTCCTGAATCACAGGTACTATGTCCATTGCATCCACAATCAATCGAACAATTCTCTCCCTTCCACCCAAGGTCACATTTGCATTGATAATCAGCGCCACAGTAGCCGTGTTGACAATTATGATAACAGCTAGAACGTAATTGTGAATATTTTATGCAGTTCATTCAATTTTCTAGGTTTATTTGGAATTGCTGCTCAGTTTTGTCCAAAGTCAAGGGTAAATATTAGACCCGAAATCCCAAGAATGATTGCTCTGGGCCCAAAATGATTAGCTTCAGCTAAAATCGACTGGCAAAAGAACTGACTACAGAGCATAGAAGATCAACGGTGAACAACAACAAAAAGAAGGGCGATGAGAAATTAAAAATATTTACGTTTTTTCACAATGCACTTTGCCATCTCCGGTATACCCGCGATTGCACATACAGTTGTAGCTACCATCGGTATTATAGCATGTCGCATTGCCATGGCAATCATCCAACTTCAGTCGGCATTCATCAGCATCGGGACAGCTGCCATATGACCACTGCACTGTTTCGTTTGCTTGCAAAATAACCGAACAATTGGCTTGATACATGGGTCCCGCAAAATCGCCATTATGACACCTAGGGCGTAATGGGAAAAGATGATACATGGATCTGTGACATAAAAAACGCTTGGAAAGGAACAATCACAATTTCTATAATAATCTTGAAGTACTCAAATTCGAAACAACATCGAACTGAATTAGCAAATTTCATATCTAAATTTCTGGTACAAATATCAGTGGTTCATGGAAGCAGAAATACAAAGAGGCGTTGATTGCTTCTTTGTAGGACCTTACAGTATAGCTTCGGTATCTGTTAAATGCGACACATGTCATGATGGATTACAATGATTGAGGAGAAACACCAGCTTTTACAATGCTGCAAATCAATCCTATATGAGAATTTGGAACACTATTCTAGAAGCGAACTACGACAATGAAATATAAAGCCTGTTCAGTTAATAGATACGGCGCTGCTCACAGATTATCTGAATTCGTGCAACATCCATTCCAAATTCAATTCTGCTTCGAGTCTATCCATCGTATTTTGCAATAGAAGTTCGCACTGTTAGGCGCACAGAATGTTTGATCAGATATCAACTACTCACTTCCCAATCAGTGGATTATCAACAGTTCCACACCAGCCACAGCGATGATTTAACAGACACGATGCACATGTGGTATGAGCTGAGCAGTTGCGACAAACCTCACTCGATCGTATTTGGTAAATTTGACATTGACCCAATGCATATTTAGACATGTGTGCGGACGCAGTGAAGCATTCGTGTTTTTCGTAGCACCATCTACAGTTGACATTTGCGAGACAACTAGAGCAACTGCGCCATGTAAAACATGGGCTAGGGCAAAACGATGAATTTACGATAGCTTTGCTGTCAACGCCTTTTCTGGTGCATTCCTTCATGGAAGGACTCCAAGAGCAAAGCGGGTCCTGTAAATAAAAAGATTGGGTTTCTCATCAAAATGACTGGAGCGAGGGGAGTGCTAAACAGAGGCTGAGACACAGTTTAAAATATGAGAGAATTCATGGCTATAATAGTCTAGCTGGTCTAGCTATAAAGAGAGCTGGGTACAGGAAAAAGCTGGACAGGAACGAGTTGGACAGGAAAAAGTTTAACAGGATAGAGTTGGACAGGAGATAGTTGGACAGGACAGAGTTGGACATGAAAGAGTCAAACAGGAAAAAGTTGGACAGGAAAGAGGTTAACAGGAAAAAGTTAGACAGAAAAGAGGTTAACAGGAAAAGGTTGGACAGGGAAGAGCTGAACAGGACAGAGTTAGGCACAAAAGAATTGAACAGGACCGAGTTGGACAGGAACGAGTTGGACAGGAACGAGTTGGACAGGAACGAGTTGGACAGGACAGAGTTGGACATTAAGGAGTTAAACAGGAATAAGTTGGACAGGAATGAGGTTAACAGGAAAATTTTGACGGGAACGAGTTGGACAGGACAGAGCTGGACAGGATAGAGTTGAACATGACAGAGTTGGACATTAAAGAGTTTAACAGGAAGAAGTTGGACAGAACAGAGCTGGACAGGATAGAGTTGAACAGGACAGAGTTGGACATTAAAGAGTTTAACAGGAAGAAGTTGGACAGAACAGAGCTGGACAGGATAGAGTTGAACAGGACAGAGTTGGACATTAAAGAGTTTAATGGACAGAACAGAGCTGAACAGGAAAAAGTTGGACTTGACAGAGTTAGATAGGAAAAAGTTGGACAGGAACGAGTTGGACAGGAACGAGTTGGACATGAAAGAGGTTCATAGGAAAAAGTTGGACATGAAAGAGGTTAACAGGAAAATTTGGACATGAAAGAGGACAGAGTTGGACATGACAAAGTTGGACAGGGCAGAGTTGGACAGGACAAAGTTGAACAGGACAAAGTTGAACAGGACAAAGTTGAACAGGACAAAGTTGAACAGGACAAAATTTGACAGGACAAAGTTGGACAGGAAAGAAAAGGAGATGAAAGGGTAAGGCATTTAAAGGCAGATCAGGCGATGACAGACATGGCAGAGCTGGGCAGAGCGTAGCACACGAAAACCCAAGGACCGAAGGCCAAGAATGATACAACAAAGGAAAATCCGGGACAAAGCAACACGATACGCCATTATCATTTCAACTCGAACGACTCCTTAACGATGTTTAGTAAATCAATTTTCCAACAGAAAAACGTACCGCTGTGCATGTAAAACAATCATGAATATCAGCGCATTGAAAGCACATAGTTTGTTGTGTTGCAAGAAAAGAAATCTGCGATTCGACTGTTTTACAGTCGGTCCAAGATGTTCTTAAAATGCAGGACGAAACAGCAGTACACCAACCACATGCCATGTCTCTGATGCAGGCCATGCAAGTAGTGTGAACTTTGCAATTACCATTGTTGTACGGACGTAAAAATGACGAGTTAATGATCTAAAAACACAGTGAGTGACATTTTGTTATAGGGTAGAATCAAAATCTGGATTTCACAATGGCATTAAAGTCTGCAAGCTTATTTTCGTCACAAAATATAAATTCGAATATATGGTGTAGGTCTGAATAACTTTTGGCACTCAAAGACCAAGTAATGCATATTTGCAGACGAAAAAAGCTGACTAACGTTTGGACACGCCAACAAAATTTCCTGCGTCCAGTTGATTCAATCCAGGGCGTATGTAAAATATCACTGGGCATCTAAAGCTCTGCCCGATCCACAAAATAAAACTACGATAAATTGGTGCAAACAGATAGCCTCACACCAAAAAACACAGACTCTGGCTGTACGATCTGAGCCGGGTTCGATCTGTCGATACCGACTCACCCTGAAAGTCATTTCCACCTATTGATGTCAGGTAACACAGACGAACAAGACTCGTCAGTTGTAGATGAGTAGAACACATGCCAATTGGATAATTATAGATTGCAAGATCTTTGATGATATGTGAATGCACTGGGCATGTAAAGGTGCTCAAATCTTACCTCAATTAGGAATTTCGATTCACAATAGTAAATCAAGAGTGAGAGGTAATTGATTTTCAAAAGAAAGAACAGTGAATAAGGAGATATTTCTTACCACTTTCTCAAGGTGAGAGGAATCTGTCAAGTTCCATCTGATTAAAACTACTCTGTTGGCAATCTGAACAGAAGAATTCAAAGCACACTGTATGAAATAGCTGGCCCCTTTGCTTGGCGATGGAAACAAGCGACCGGAAGACTTTGATGCAGCGACCGCAGTTTTTACGGAGAAAGAAATGGGCAATGACGCAACTTCCTCCTGAAAATAGAAAAGATTCTGAAGACTTAAGCATAGATTAAATGAAAGAAAAAGTCTTCCCTTTCTTGATTTTGTTCTGAGATATCACCAAAGAATAATCACTTTGGTGAGAGATGGAATATATGAAGGTGCAAAGATCATTGCCCAATGGAGTAAAATGCTTTAGAAAGATAAACAAAGACAAAGGAAGCAAAAGTAATCGAGGGAAAATGACAGCTATGAGGAAAGAAGAACGAGCTAGTCAGATAAAATCTAGCAGCAAATACCGGTACAGGGAGTAAATGGAGAAATAAGATACAAACCTTTGATGACTCAAGCTGATCTGATGATATGTATAATCTTGCAGCTAAATTCACAGCTGTTAATGACACCTTTCTAGCATAGCTTGTCGAAGGGTTGCCCTCGAGTACGTAAGGATAGATCGAGCCAGTAAGCTCAACATTCTCCTTCCGCAATGGACGTTGCGAATCATCAAACTTTGATTCTGTTGCAACAGTGACCTTGTCTGGAAAGTCCATGTTGGGTGGCAGTGTATACCTAGCTAAGGTTAAACCAGCAGGTTGATAATCAGTAAAGCATTGGTCAATATCAGTAAAAAGTTTGCTGCTTGCTCCCCACCATCCTTGGTAATGCTTGGAGTTTGATGCAGAGCAAGCTCCCTTTGGAGAAGATGAGTCGTAACATTTCTGATCCTGCATGCACCAAGAGCAACTGCGGTTCGACGAGGTGCCAAAGAGAATGCAAGCATCACAAGAAACATACGCAGAGCAGTGGCTTGAACAGAAGCGTCCATCAAAATTTTTATCACAAAAGCTGGCGTTGTTCAAAGGCAGGCAGACCAGAGGGTTACTGAAGCACCAACCACAAGCAGGATCAGCATAACAGGGATCTAAAAATTGCGGAAATCAAAGCAGATGCAAATGCTCCACCGAAGGATTTTGCTTGGTTATGCATTCAAGAAGCTAATTAGAATCAATACTTTGATTAATGCTGATGATTGGTTGGATTACCTCCAAATAAATGCCATGTGATCATAGTCATAAGTAATAACTTTGGGTATCAATTATAATCAAAACACATTATCACATCTAGCAATGTTGACGATGGTATTGAGGGAACAAGTATATCATAAATCAAACGCAAAAATATAAGCTATTTTTAAAAAACCAGGCTCATAACTATTGCAACTAATATCAAAAGAATAATGACACTCTAAAATGCATAGTATATTCAGTCAATGCCCAATGACAAACTAATGTTACGTTTCAAAAGACGTAATTTCAATTATAGGGAAACTACGATAGAAAGTAGACCAAAAATCTAGCAGAAAAGCTTGTTGAAAAACCTCAACAGGGATTTATTCAATACAGCAAATTGATATTTGCAGGAAAAAAATTTGCATTAGCAGCAACGAATAACCAATATCTAAAACCATCTTACTTTTTTCCACATAGACATTACAATGTCCCCCATTTTCGATCAGTCCTTTGGAATTCTTCAAAGCGACAGCTTGCGGAAATCTAAACGCCATTACGTCACCAAACATCACTCCATTAAAACCACCGACTATGAGCATAGTTTGATCATCTCGCATTGCTGCAGAGTGTGAGAAACGTCCAGCATACGGCGCCCTACTCAGATAGGGTGGGGTGGTGGTAGCATTCAAATGTGAACTGTCCACCCACGTGTTGCATTTGATGTTGTAGTAGTAAAGCTCTTGCGACTGGCATTTGTCCTCCGTAGCTGTTTCTACAACTCCACCTACAGCGTAATATTTTCATTTTACTTCATGAAAATGTCAAAGCAACGAGGAACGAAATCAATGGGGCGGGATACTTGCAAACATGGCCCAAATTCGCAGGACTCTGAGGCGTACAGATGCAGTGGAAACTTAGTTGAGCAAAATGTCTTCCGTGTGACACTGTGAAAGTTTAGGAATCACCAGTTTCAATGTGTGCGTATGAAATTAGTCCTAAAAAGCTGCTGTTCGATTCAACCCACATGGACGATTCTTGCCTTGCAGTCTTATTTAACGTGCAGAGAACACGGAGTCAGAGAGACGACGATTAGCGCTGTTGTGTTTGAATGACTGACTAACTGACTAACTTATTGAAATGAAATACATGTTTATATAGGCAAAATAGAAAGAGCTAAAATTACCCAAACTCATCGAAAAAGAATAGGAGCGGAAGGGTTGGTTGTGAATGACGCTGTGAATGACACAAGTAGATGAATAGGTGATGAATTGGTGGAAATTATGACAGGAAATAACAATTGATTGGATGAATAGCATTTTATTGTTAAGCAAGGTGGCAATGACGGCATAGATAGCAAATATGAGGGTAAGAAAGCTGAGTCACTACAAAAGGTGGACCAGATTGCTATTGTAAGGACAGCAGCGCCTTGCTATTTGCTTGTTTTAGCATTTTCCATTTATTTCGCCAATAATATTCAGTGAATCCGAAATCCAATATGCCTCAACCTATCCGGAAATTATTGTTCTCCATCTTATAAGAGTCAGAAAGCAAGCTAGGCAGAATAATGCTGAGCGAATCTACAAAGCCTCTGCTCGCATATGTCATAGTCCTTTCCCTTGCATCCATAGGAAAGACTTAATCTCACTATTACATACAGTAACCATCTATTTATGAACCCATGTATCTGGGAAGAGTGCTGCAAAAAATAGCGATCAAACGGCTACTTGTAGAATTTCAACTTACCATAAACAACCATATAGTCACCAACAATAACCGCAGTATGTAGAGCAACCGGCAATGGAAGTTGCTGGCCACTTTTTTGATCAGGAAATAGCTCCGTCCAAATTAAATGTTCAAGATTAAATGATACCAGTCTCCGATGCTTCACAGAATTTTTCCTTGAAAAAAACCCACTTATATAAGATGGAAATAGAGGGTTTTGGAAAGGATGTCATTATTGCTTTGAAGAGTGATGAAGAAATTGAGATCATTCAGAAATTGATAATGATAAGCTTGGCTCTTCCAGTTGGTCGAAATGGTACTGAAGCCTGAACAAAGACTGCTAGCGCATTTAGGGTGGCTCGAGTAACAAGTGGAGAGCCGCATTAAAAGACACAGCAAAAATGAGAGAGAGTTTAGAAAATTGATGGCTTTGCAGCAGAAAAATCAACAAATAAATGATAATAGAAAAACTAGCATGAAGTGATAAGTCTTCCAAAATTAGCAAGGGAGAAATGCTATGTCTCACAAATCCTTTGAGCATGGAGGGCTTGAAAACGAAATACAGAAAGAAGATATGCAAATGAAAATACAGACATTCACTGGTAACATCTGAGAAAGAGAATGAATAATTTTGATACCATAATCAATTACTAAAGAAATACGAATTTGTTTCAACGAACATAAGTTAAATGGTTAAATAATATAGTCTTCATAAGTGCTATATGTTTAAAACGACTGGCAACTTACAACTTTAAAACATTCTAAATCATACGAGATGACAAAGAGAGACAGGTGTATTACTAACCATTCTGAAGTAGCAGCTTCACCCCCAAAAATTATTAATGATTTTGTGTATCTGCTATAAACAGACGTGTGACCATAAAACTTGAATGGAGCCGATTTTCCACCACGAACAGCCACCTTTTTCCATCCAGTCATAGATTTCAAGTTAAAGGCATAAATGTCTGTTGAGAAGTCGCTTAACTTCGTAATTCCTAAAATCACAATAAATATTAACACGGTAATTACAGGTGACATACGCGGGACCTCTTTACGAATAGTTTTTGATGGTACAAAAAAGATAAAAAATCAGGTGGCTTTTAGAAAATCTGTACCACAAGTGCTTCAATCGAGATTAACAGTCGATGGCGTAAATTGATGCAATCAAAATCCATCCATACAGCTATAACGGCTCATTACATCAAGAACAAACCAAAAGCTTGATCTTATCTCTCTATCCTCTTAGCTGCTCGCTTTCTTCTTTCTTCCTTTGTTGGGGCTTTGTATAGGTCACCATGGCCTTTCCTCAACATAACCCACTAAAAAAAAAAAAAAAAAAAAGTAATAAATGCCAAAGATAGTTTATGAGACAAGAGAAATGTCTGCAGTCAGTGATGCACCACTGCAACGTAGTTATACTGTACACAGAGTGACTCTGAGAAAGAAGAAACCTAAAAATACGCACCTCCAAATATGTACAATGTCCCATTGACAATGTTAGCAGTATGACCAACGACACCTGGAGGGCTACTACTATTATGATTTGACGGCTGAAACCATATCCGTAATACGGTATCGAACAACCAAAGGTCGTTTAGAATCGTACCATTAGATGTTTCTCCACCGAAAACTACCAAGTAATGTTCGAAGATATCCCCCGCATGTTTGAATCGTCCAACCTGTTCGTAGAATTAAATAATCGACTGGTCTTCATACATTAGGATGGCATAGCAAAATATGGCACCAATCTTAAAACTTAATTGCCGACCCTTTTCTCGAATAATGGAGCATGACACTTTATTTCACTTTAAAGAAATTGTATTGCCCTTGGTAGTAAGCTTTATCAAGACATTTGGCGCATAGTGACATAATAACATTGATAAAGAAATAAAAAAATATCAAGAGAAAGACCTCTTGGCAAAGCCCTTGATGAACTGGAGAAATGTAGATATCTAAGTTCAAAATGTGAACACGTAATAAACAAAACAACCAGGACTTCATAAAGTGTAAATGAAAATGTCAAATCGAATCAGTTGGCGATAAAGGCAATGCTAAGCAAATAATATGCAATTTGAAACTCTAGTAACTACATGTAAGTAGAATTTTTGCTTGCAATAAGTTCAAATCACTACAAATGATTATAGAAGCAACTAATGGCGTATATTTCGACTGCCGTTTACCCCGTAATTCCAACAGGGACTGCCGAATACTATTTAATGGAAGGGAGAGACAATGTGCTGGATACTCACAGGATTATCTGGAGTGAAAATACTCTGCCAAGTATTTGAGGTCATATTATACAAAAGAGTATCATCGAAAACCCCATTAAGTGAGCGACCTGTAAAAAAGGATGACCATAATACCTGTTTATGTCTAGAGCAGACTTGCCTATTCATATACTTGAAGGAATATTCCAGTATAGGATAAGCAATTGAGAATGTAAACAGAGCGGCAACAAGCAATGATTATAATAATGAGTGGTGAATAATGATAGCAAATGGGTGAGTATAAAGGATCATGAATAGCTCAAATTGAAACACCCGAAAATGTACTGAGAAAAATCCACTTGGAAAAAATTATACCTTTCAAACAGGGCAACAATGAGGGGGAAATTCACATCAGGAATTTCATCAAAGCAGCAGAATAGAAACACAAAAGAGATAGATATACACTGGGTCAGAATGTATGCAATAATGGTGTACTGTCTCACCTGCAAAAACCCAAAGGGAATCTGAATGCATGAAATATCCTGCTACGTGTCCGGACCTGGGTCTAAAGGCATGAGACTTTGAAGACAAAGTATGCCAACAGTTGAGCTCGGTATTTGATGCAGTTGGGAGGGAACAAGACTCGCCAGCGAAGCCCAAATTACAACTACATTTTTGCTCACCCTTCAGGAAAAATACAGAAAATGGATGAATTCCATTAGGTTTAATACACCTTTAAAATCAACTGGTACTTCATGCAATTCCATGGAAACCGAGAGCAGGCCATGAACAAGCTTAACACCTTAAAATTCCGATTACTAAGGCAATAATTGATTAATGAATCAAAATGTCTCCATATAGGCATTGTATATAACTGCATGCTTGTATGAGATCTGAATGTCAGAGCTGCCTGCTCAAATTGGTTCAATGAAGACTGATCCATATTTCAGATATTGATCAATACTGAGTATTCCTTCGGTATAATTGGCAAAGTGAGAAGAACGCGAGTTTATCAGAGGCAAGGTTACGGGGTGTCAGTCCAATGCTCGTGAACGTTGTTAAGTGCCCCTTCCACCTAGATGGGTCCTGGCGAGAGCATTGGGGGCAAAGTATGGTAACGAGAGGGAAAATGACTATTCTAGATGACGAAGCTGTAGCTCACAATAGTACATTTTTATAAATCCAATAGTAAACGCTTGCATCCATGGTAGAACTCAGACATACGTCATAACTAGGCAAACACTGGTGTTTAATGCTACGGTCAAAACTTTCAGCTCAATATGTTTCCTCATTCTATCAAAGCATTACTCTTCTTTAAACAATTTAGACTGACAATATTGTGTACAACATTCACTGGTTAGAATTATCATTCATATAGAAGAAAAAGCAGTCAATTTACCGTATCACAGACTCCTTTACCGTAAACTGCATTGCAATTATGTGGGCACCATTCTTCTTCACAAAAGCTCCCTTTACGAGAAGCTGGACAAGTCGCACAAACACCATTAGCGCATGTACCCAATCCAGAACACTCGTTCGGACAGTCTGTTGCTTGAAATGATAGTTCAAAGCCATCTTTCTCTACACCGTAGTCAGTCTGAAGAACAACTAACACCTGCAAGTTGACAATAGGGTAAGCTCACAGAAGTGGTGGACTTGGAGAAAAGTCGCCTACATTTTTCTTGGTTCCAAAGTGTCTCAATAGTGACTTTGTCACTTTTAAAGTCTAGTTAGTACTTGGGAGTAAGATTTGTATATCGGATTTGCGCTTAGTACAATAGTGTGGAAAAAGTTCAAATCTAAAACATTTAATGTAACCCTAGCAGTTAATTGATTTTAAGGAAGCAAAAGAAAAACGCGCTTCCCGCCGTGTTGTCCAAATTTCTCACAGCTGAGAACAATTAATGGCACCTATCTATAAAGTAAATCAATATATGATCTAAAAAAGCGACGAAACCTATCGAGCTGTACATGGGTACCTAGGGTGAAGCTGGGGTTCATGCGCACCGAAGGAAAGGAACAGGTTACCCTACCTCACAAAACTGAGGCTCAGGATGGGAACTTTCAGGTAAGACTTTCCGATCCACGCATCGAGTATGGACTAAAATCTACTATTATATAACCTGTTAATAGATCATTTGCATGGGTCAAAATCATTTGTGACCTGATCATCCATAAACCGAAATTACTTTGGGCTACATAAAAGAGAGCATTACAATTTTCAGTGTCTCGCATATCACGTGATGTCGGTTTTTCAATCTAAGGACTGCACTTTAGATTGACAGGCAAAAGCTGAAGTTAGATCAGGACTTTCTCAGAACTTGCGCTTTTAAAACCAAGTGTTCCATTCACTGATCCATGGCCTGTATGCAGGTTCTATTTGCCATTGGGCTTACCTTTGAATTAATATTATCATTGTGAGACTACGAGCACGGCAAAAAACTTCGAGTTGAGGACGTGACGTAGCCAACGAGAATGTAGGGAATTAAATTGTACACGAGATACAAATGAATAGCAATTTCACCTGAGATGAACTGGACAGCAAATAATTTGGAGCATCAAACCCACTGAGGCTTGCAAGAAGAGGTGACCTGTGGGAGCCTCCATCGAAAATGTAAAGGTAATCATAGTTGCATTCCATTTTCAGTTTATTGACTGTGATTTTCAGAGACTGGTAGTCGTAAGGAGCTGAAAAAGAAAAACAATGTTTTCTAGTCTATGACAAAGTCCCAGAATATTGCATTTTGATTAATTAGAAGGTGAAATAGAGTGAATGAATTATGACGGGATTCTCTTGCATTTGTACCTGTCGCATAACATGACGAATGTATTTAGGTACATAAACAGCAGAGCTTAACCTTGTGCAGTTATCCTTGCTCGATTGTCCTGAAGACTGTTCTCAAACAATTCAGATCAACAAAACTGCTTGTAGAGGTAGTTGGAATTGTTCTTTAAGCATGAACCCATTGTGGTAAATGTCACGGGCTCGGTTCTTTGTCCGCACCAATAACTGGTGCCTTCTATCTATCTACCCAGCATAAATTTTAAGCAAAACTGGGAGGGAAGTGCGGCGATGAAAGGACGAGGTTATCATGCCACCAAGGTGCGGCTCATTAAGTTACCTCTCTGAAAAAGGCCTCACAGACGCTTTGGTCGAGCATGGGACTCAAAGACTTAGAGAAAAGCCATGTATCTATTGCGCTAGGGAATCATTTAAGCAACTTTGGCGCTGGAAAATGAGAAGGTTAAGTTATGATTTTAAAATGGCAAAATTCTTATCAAGTTATAACAGAATCACGTCCTACAATAACAATAGCGAGCAAGAGGTCGTCATTGATGTATGAAACATAACTATCAGCATGATTTAGCAACTTAATCAAATTTTGGATAACGGCTGAATCTTCACAAGGTTTCAATAGCGTTTGATAAACTAGATTTGGATGCAAAATTGATTGGTTGTCATACGTTACCATGGTATCAATGGCTTTGCAATTACATTTTGTCTTCTAATAATTCTTTAAAGTCACTTTGACAGGAAGGGAGAACAAACACATATTGGAAACAGTATAACAGAATTGAAAGGCAGTGTTACTCTATAATGGCACCAATTTGCATCACGACAAATATTAATAAACTTAATTCCCCTTCATCTTTACTCCTCTTGTCTTAGTTCCCAAAACAACGCATTGTTGTATAGCCCATTTAGCTCTAACCATGTAACATAACTTCTGCTTTAAAGGAATGTGAAGGAGAGGCCAATGAAAAGATCTGCTTTCATTTTGCAGTGGAGCAGAACAGCCAACGTAAGGGCAAGTTCAAACACTTCTGTATTGAAAGTTGAATTTCTGAGCAGGTGTTTCTTTTGTTATGTGATTACTATGGAAACTGGGTGATTGATAGAAAGTACCAACCATTATTATAGATCATTGAGTCTTTTAAGGCTACATAACAAGCTCTATAGCATGCCTTTATGCCTTTATGTAAATTATTTGTCTACTGCACTTTTAGCAGCAACATTGGCCAGGTCTATTTGTCAAATCAGACAGTCCAAAAGAAATAACTGAAAAGGGAATGACAATGAAGCAACTCGCCTACTTTAAAAAAAATGAAGCTTCATGGTGACTATAAAGTTAATTTATAATCGAAGGGTTTGCAGTTGAAGGCAAGGGGGTTGTAATTGCTCCGTTTTTCATGTTCCCTAGCAATTTTGAATACCTGCTTACAAAAACTGCCCTCTGTGAAGAGAATCCAACCAAAAATGTATTTTATTTTACTCTGATGGGAGCTTCAAAAATTCATTGCAAACAGGTTTTTGAATAGTCAATGTCTATGCAATTTGAAGGTCTCTTGAATTAAAATGATGGTGAATGACTTTTTTTTCGAATGAATGGCATTTCCAATAAACTACTGCAAGTCAAACTGTGTGTACCTGCTTGAATAAAACAAGCAAGGACTCCAAAAGGTTTAACTGGCTGCTTTATAACTGCTAGAACAAATGTGACAATTTTGGTAACATGGCTTTATAATTTACCAGATACATAAAATGGAGGGTAAAGTGATGTGTCTTTTCAGTTTTTTTTTTTTTTTTTTTAGTGGGTTATGTTGAGGAAAGGCCATGGTGACCTATACAAAGCCCCAACAAAGGAAGAAAGAAGAAAGTCAGCAGCTAAGAGGATAGAGAGATAAGATCAAGTTTATTTACATTAGATTTGAAAGATGGCAAGTTGTAGGACTCAGGAAAGCAAGAAGAAGGCAAGACGTTCCATAAGTTGCATGTTCTTGGGATGAATGATGATTTGTGAGATAGAGTTCGTGGATTAGGCAGTGAAACTTGGCAAAGGTGTGAATGAGTTGAGCTTCTGGTGGTCCTGACACGCCTCAGAGGAACTGGAATAGTATCCCTGATCTCCTGAGAACAATGTCCGTTAAAGTATCTGTAAAATATGGAAAGATCTCCAACTAAACGACGATGGGAAAGAGGTTGGGGCGATTTGGGTCATGTTGAGGAAAGGCCATGGTGGCCTATACAAAGCCCCAACAAGGGAAGAAAGAAGAAACGGAAGGCTAAGAGGACAGGGAGATCCGATAAAGTTTCTTGACTTTAGACTTGCAAGAGGGCAAGTGGCAGGATTCGGGAAAGGAAGAAAACATATGTGCCGAGAGGGCAAGTGGCAAGATGTGCCATAAATTGCGCATTATTGGGATGAATGGATTAATAGAATGGAGTTTGTAGATTAGGCAGTGAAACTTGTAAAGGGTGTGAATGATTTGAGCTTCTGGTGTTACATATACAAACATATAAGGCAAGAATGACAAGCATAGCATAATTTCAAAATTTGTATCTCCATTTCTGAGGTACTGAGATATGAGTTAGTAGCTTGGCAGATTCTACAACATGCACAGATCTTTTTTCTGTGACATTAGACAATGGTTTCACTTTATACTTGGGGACAATGCAGAAACCTCCACATTGATGTCCCTGGCTATCAACCGCCAAAAGTAATCTCGACTCATTTTTTTTCAGCTTGTAACCAATTCTGCAACCACTTTCCATCAAAGCACATTTGAGGGAAAGACTCAATGAAGAAGACTTTATACTTCAGCTTCATGCTTCACTTTTCTGGAATTAGCTAGCAGTCTTTTATTGCACATCTTTAAAAAACCCTTCTTTCCATTAACGGTAAATGAAATTGAAATGGATTCATCAGAAATGCAAAATTATAGCATTAAATTGCTGGAAACTGTTCCCAACTGGCTGTGAAATTTGACTTGTAAGGGCAAATGAATGAAATGCATGTGCAAAATTGAGTATCCAAGTCACATGACATCACTGACACAGACATACAAAAATTTAAGTGAAGAAGGCCAACTACAATAAAAACTCAAATAGGACAATAGTGATGGCTTGAAGTTTCTCATCATCATCAAAATCGTTGATCATCAATTTTTGATCATCACCATTATCATCATCATCATCATCATCATCATTATCATCATTATCATCATCATCATCATCATCATCATCATCATCATCATCATCATCATCATCATCATCATCATCGCCATCATTATCATCATTGTCATCATAATCATCATTGTCATCATAATCATAATCATAATCACCCTCATCATTACCATCATCATTGTCAGTGTCATTATCATCGAGGTCAAGTAATTCTGCATTTTGAGAAAATAAACGTTGAAAGATAGCAAGAACAGGATCAAATGTGTTCTTGACAGTGGTATGACAGCAACAACTTATAAAATATATTCATTCTCCAAGGTTACCATTGGTCTCAGCCAGATATAAGATCAAACAAGGGGAGCCGACAAATGTTAAGATGATATGAAAATATCCTGCAAATACATCAGTTCAGTATTATTGTATGGCTCAGAAATTTGGCCATTAACAAGTCAGTTGGCAAAGGTGAGACAGAGCTGTGATAGCAGGGTGTTAAGATATATGGATGGCAAAAATAAGAAGGGAGGATAGATTGACAAACGAAGAAGCAGAACAAAGGTGAAAGGTAGAATACAAAAGCTCAGATGATTTGGGAAATATAAGGAGGAGAGAAGAGAGTTATTTACTTAGAAGGGCAATGGATTTCAAAGTAGAGGGTAAGCGGAAGTCTGGTAGACCAAAGAAGACCTGGATTAAGTGGATAAGTGAAGATATGAAGCCTGAAAAGGTAAATGAAGCAACTGTGTACAACAGAGCAGAGTGGAAGAAGGCAAAGGCCAAACTAGATGGTCAAAACCTGAGATTTTCCAACCGCAGAAATGGGATGAACAATGTTAAACAAGAAAGATGATGATAATGATGATGATGATGATGATGATGATGATAGTAGCTGACAACTGAACAGGAGAAATCCAGATAAACTGTAGTCAAAAAACAAGTTATGCTCAGGTTACAAGTCCATGTTTAAATCTTAATAATTAAGAGGGACTGACTAATATAGTACAGACTTCTAGAGAATCCCCTCCAAACTATTTCGTGCTATGTTGATGTGCGCAGTCATGGATTCTGCTAAGTTCAATGAAGCGTTACTAGTAATCAAGCTAATATCACAGCCTATTTGTCCCATTCTTCCGTCCAACTCCATTCTGGCATAGTTGAATGAAAAATTGTTCCAATCAATTTAAATTTGACAGTTTCGGCTTACCATAAAACATAAAACCCTTCAATTTTTTTGGAAACGAATAAAAATCAGCAAGTTCTGAAAATAGAATTATCTTTACCTTTAATGAGCCACTCACAACTACGCCTATTTGGGTACAGCCCTGGTCCATCTGTAATGGTACCCTGCACAGCAGATACAATTTTCCTTCCACAGTAACTATGGGCTGGCGAAATTCCACCGGCCAACATGCACATCGATAGCAATACCAGTATATGTGATAAAAACCATTTGAACGTTTCTACATCAATTAATGTCATCTTCCTGTATGCTAAATGTTGTGACTTGCATGAAAACTTGCTCTTAGATTTTCCACTTTTGCCACCATTTCTTTGATTCAAAGATTCATTAGAAACGGTGGGATATTCATGGTAACCGCAAACTCCAGATTTGCTTATGAATGTTCGATTTCCCTCACCAGAGCTATCGGAACCGTCCTTCCACATAATGTTCAGCATATGGAAAACGGTATAGATGGCCTAATTCCAATTTTATCAATCTCTTTTCAATTCATCATCATGCTTTCATCGGTAATACTCACAAAATGATCGTTAACAAGTCATACATAAAATATGACATCGTAGGCCTAAAAATTGTTAAGTAGAAAAGGCCATAATGCCGTCCATCCAAAGTAACCATGATATCCAAAATCGAAAAATGGAAATCCACCAATCTCTGTTCAAAATAAGACTAGATAAACTCACAGATTTTGAAGGAGCAAGCAATTTTCTCTTAAATTTTACAATATCAGTACAAAAAACACTTCCAACTTGGAGACCGACAAATGAGTAGCCGTGTTTACTAAGAATCGAATCTTACCTACAGTTGCTGTGCATCAGGCCGCTGCACAGCACCAAAAAGGTGAGAGCTCTTCTGGGATGATATGAGATTGAAAATGATCAGATTCCTCTTTGCGATAGCAAGTAGGTTGCAATTAATATACCTGAAAACTATCAGGGGAAAACAACTGTCATGAACAAAATGTTAAGACCATAACGAAAATTTCAGATTGTATGTAAATACTTCGAAAAAAGCCTGTATTTTCTTACAATGAAATAACGAATTACAGGCAATTGTACCATTGCACTTGCAGAAGCTAAAACACAAAATGAAAAATCCTTTTTTCACTAGGAGGTCAATACTTGGCATTTCCACCCTTACTAGCCATGACTGCTTTTATCCGCCGTGGCATACTACCAACGATATTTTGACAATATTCGGGGTAAAGCAGAAATCGTCCTCTTCGCGACCCTGGATAACCAACCGATTTTTTGCACCAACAGTCTAAAACATAACAATGTCTGATATAACATCTGAGTCTCAGTCAAATTCATCCAGCCAGAGATCGAAACCTAAGTGTCGTAAGAACAAAGTTGCCGCTCACGCGCCTTTCTCAAGGCGGACATTTAGAATTCTCTCCCTAAACATTGAAGGCCACTCCACCAGCAAAGCAAATTTATTATGCCAACTGGACGCCGATGTCTTTTGCCTGCAAGAAATGGATCAAAGTGACCAACAAAAGCGTCCAAGAATCCCCGGTATGGTAATAGTTGCTGAAGTACCTGACCAATACCATGGTACAGCAATTATCACAAAACCAGCGATAAATATAATATCAGCTTTATCCGAAAAAATCAATGGCATTGACGTCGTACAAAGTGTAACTGAAATTTTCCACATCATCAGAGTTTACAAACCACCAACCACGCCATTCAACTTGCCTGACATCCCTGCTAAACCGCTACACGTCCTCTTCCTGGGAGATGTCAATTTTCATAGTCCGAGATGGTGTGGGGAATTTCTTGAAGTGAGGTACGTAGCCCTGCTTTCCTGTAGAAGCTCCCAGTGACACTAAATAACTCACGAAAAGTAGTTGAGATGATTATGATTATGCTCAAAGAAACAACATTCTTATGTGAGGCAACCTCAAATCCTATCTGATTTTTACTGAGAGTTGCGCTCAATTTAAACGATTTTCTAAATGACCTGAGTCATAGAAACTAGGTCAAAGCATCAATAAAAATTACGTCATTTTCTAAAACTAGCGTATGTCTACGTTGACTCAAAACAAAGCAACAAATAACGCGCGTCAGACAAGCAATTTGTCACGTTGGTTACAAACAAATAAATCGCTGTTGACGATGGCAGCGTGACTAATAGTCTAATATTGTCCTTGACGAAATAGTGTCTTTCAGGAGATTACTTAATGTCTAAGATTTACCACAATGGGGTTACCATGATGAGTGCGAGAACGGCCGTCGACTGATAGAGTGGACAGAAGATCAAAACCTGACACTTGTTGTCCGCACCATGTATGGTCTACTTTGACACACGGAAGAAGACCTTCGTTACCGTTGATGCAAGTCCAGTGGGAATCTCTGCAATTTTGTCGCAACAAACTGACAAGACATCGCCAGAAGTGGTTACATATGCCAGCAGAGCTTTAACAAACGCCGAAACTCGCTATTCGCAGACAGAGAAAGAAGCTCTGGCCATTGTCTGGGCAGTCGAACATTTTCACGTATACTTATATGGTAATAGCTGATAAATTCGTTGAACGCAGAGTCAAGCAAAGAATGAGGCCGCCATATTTCTTAGAGCACGAGGCAAGACTAATCAATCACGTGACATGAAATTAACATAACAGGGATACAAGATAATGAGTAATAATCATGATGAGGTACACATAACGCTAAGCTAATGTATCTTTAACACTCCCACTCGTTAGGTGTAACCAACCAAAAAAAGAATAAACATATCGTATATAAAGAAGGTAAGTTAAATGTTCTCAGAACGCTGAGTTTAGTTCGCTCAAAGTTATTGTTCTGCTATAATTCCCAATTTGTTACATAGATCTTGAAATCTTGGTCGACTGAGTCCTTTAGTCATAATATCTGCGAGCATGTCCGTAGTTGGACAATAATCTACTTCAATCTCTTTCTTTTGTACAAGATCTCTCACAAAATGGTATCTGATATCTATATGCTTGGTACGAGCATGGTTTTCAGGGTTTTTTGTAAGAGCTATTGCACATTGGTTGTCTTCGTACAGCACATAGTTTTCTTGATTATATCCCAGGTCTTTAACGAACGATTTTAACCAAACGACTTCTTGAGCGGCAAGTGAAAGAGCAATGTATTCAGCTTCTGTGGACGAGAGAGCCACGATTTCTTGACGCTTACTGCGCCAGCTAACTAGACCACCGCAAACTGTAAATGTGTAACCAGATGTAGATTTTCTTTCTGTAACGTCTGCGCCCCAATCGGCATCTGTGAATCCAGTTACATTAACAGCGGTTTGATTTGAAGCATTGAACTCTAAGCCGACATCCAGAGTTCCTTTGATGTATCTTAGAACTCGTTTCAAGGCTTTCCAGTGTTCCTGGCCTGGATTTGACAGGAAATTTCCTAAGATTCCCAATGCAGTTGCTAGGTCAGGTCGTGTCATAGTCATTGCGTAGGTAAGACATCCGACTGCAGCTTGATAGTCTGTCAAGTTCATTGGGGTTTCTTCAGCCTTTAATTTTGTGAGTGTGTTGTTTGGCTCTATAGGTGTAGCCACCGGTTTACAGTCTTTCATCTGAAAGCGTTCAAGTACCTTTTCTAGGTAATTTCTTTGTGAAATTCTCAACATATGCTCCTTTCTTTTTCTTGAAATATTCATCCCAAGAATGTGGTGAGCTAGGTCTTGCATTTCAAATTTCTTTTCCATTTCTTTCTTCTCGTTTTTCATCATTTCTTTATCATTGCAAGCCATTATTATATCGTCCACGTGTAGAAAAATGATCATGGTACTTTTCTTCTGATTCTTTATGATATTCTTTATATAAACACATTGGTCTGCCTTGTTTTGAATATAGCCATGATCTTTGAAATATTCATCGATTACATTATTCCAGCAGCGGGCCGACTGCTTTAAACCGTAAAGGCTTTTGTGTAATTTGCACACATAATCAGGGTGCTTCTGATCTACATAGCCTTCTGGTTGTTGCATGTAGATCTCTTCAGTGAGTTTTCCATTGAGAAAGGCCGTCTTGACATCCATTTGGTGTACTTCCATATCCATAGCATTTGCGATTGCTAGGATAGTTCTCAGAGAGTTTGCTCTTGCTACAGGAGCAAAAACCTCTTCATAGTCAAGACCATATTTCTGGGAAAAACCTTGTGCAACAAATCTTGCTTTATATCGGTTGATGGTGCCATCAGGACCATATTTATGTTTGAACACCCACTTTGATCCAACAACATTCTTTTTGGTTGGAAGTGGCACAAGAGTCCAAGTTTCATTCTTTAGCAGTGAATTGTATTCCGCATTTGTTGCTTTCTTCCATTCCTTGGCATTTTGTCCTGTCCATGCCTCTCTCATCCCTTTTGGCTCTTGAACTGACAGGGTTGAGACTGCAGATAGGACAGTATCATTTTCATTGTTTTCTTCATCATTTGATTCATCTTCAAATATAAGTTGGTCACCATTAATCCATTTTCCATATCTATCTGGCTGCTTTCTTTCTCTCAATGATCGTCTAATATTATTCTCATTTTCTCCCACTGGTTGCATGCACTGTGCTGGTTGTTCTGGTTGATTTGGCTCTTCTGCATCAGCTTCATTTTCTTCAGCTGGATATATCATGTTGAAGTCCTTTTCAAAGTTGAGGTATACATCTACACTTTCCATTCTAATTAGCTCATTATCTGCATTTTGGAAATCATTTTCATTAAATTTTACATCACGGCTTACAGTTATCTTCTTAGTAATTGGATTGTACATTCTATAGCCATAACAATTATCTGCATAGCCAAGAAAAATACATCTTTGTGACTTCATATCTAGCTTCTTTCGATTCTCCTTTGGTATATGGACATAGCCATTACAACCAAATACCTTCAGATGTGAGATGATTGGCTTCTTGCCAAACCAAATTTCATGTGGGGTATGACCTTTCAATACGCTTGTAGGACATCTATTCCTCAGGTAAGCTGCGGTGTTGACAGCATCTGCCCAGAAACGTAGAGGTATCTTTGCATGGAATAGCATAGATCTAGCACTCTCTAATAGTGTCCGGTTCATCCGTTCGGCCACTCCATTATGCTGGGGAGTTCTAGCAACAGTAAGCTCATGGATAATTCCACGTTGCTTGCAGAAATTTTCAAAATCATTTGAAGTATATTCCCCGCCATTGTCAGATCTTATGCGTTTTAACTTTCTTTCTGTGAAGTTTTCTGCCATCTGTATATATTGTTTAAATTTTGATAAGACTTCAGATTTCTTTTCAAGGAAATACACAACTGTATACCTGGACTTGTCATCAATGAAAGTCAATATATACTTTGCCCCTCCATCAGAGGTGATCTGCATAGGCCCACAGACATCAGAGTGAACTAGGTCAAGTATCTCAGCAGCAGGCTCTGTTCCCTTTTTAGAAAAAGGGTCTCTAGTTTGCTTGCCCAAGGCACATCCTTCACAATCTCTATTAAATTCAGATGATTCTGTCTTCATGCCATGGACTATTTCTTTTTCAGACATCATCTTCACATTGTCATAGCCCAAATGACCTAGGCGTAGGTGCCAGAGTTCTAGCGTCTTTTTATTTTCAGATTTGGCAATGTTTGCTTCTGAACATATAATTTCATTTTCTGTGTCTAAAATGAAAGCATTTCCTTCTCTTTGACCAATAGCTAAAATGCCATTTCCTTTAGAAATTTCACATTTTTCTCCATCAAAGGTTACCATTCCTCCATTCTCAGTAATTGTTGATACTGAAATCAAGTTCCTTTTTAGTTCAGGAACATGAAGAACCTTTTCAAACTTGATATTTTTATGCTCATTGTTGGGTAATTTGCATTTCATTATTATGCTACCATGTCCTTTAACATCTATTTGCTGGTTGTTTGCCAAGTATACTTTCTTTGGATTCTGAAATTCTTCATACTGAACCATGTCTGTTTCACTGGATGTCATATGTTGTGTTGCCCCTGAATCTATAATCCAGGTCTGTTGGTTGTCTGTTCCAACAGATAGTGCATCAGATATCATTAGTGTCTGCACTGTATTGTCAGCAGATGCTTTCCTGTTACCATTATTTCCTCTACCTCTTCCCCTTGCCTTTTGGTTTTGAGGTTTGCTCCAGCAGTCTTTTGACAAGTGTCCAGGTTTATTGCAATTAAAACACTTTCTGGTTTCAGCTGTTTGAGGTCTTTTAGCTCTGGGATTCTGGGTGAATTTTCCAACAGCTAGAACATTTTCAGACATCCCTCCTTCTGCTATTGCACTACGATCAGCTACTGTTAGTATAAGACCTTTCACTTTTTCCCATGACAGCTTATCTTCTCCCAGTGTGTCCAGCGTTGTACGTAGGCTATTGTAGGACGATGGTAATTTTCCAAGTACAATCTCACAGAAAACTTGTTCTGACATTGTTCCTCCCATCTCCAATAATTGATCTCTCAGCCTGCATATCTTATCTAGAAATTCAAGTGCATTATCCCCTTCTTGCATTCTTGTGTAGGATATTTTATCTCTCAAATCAATCCTTCTTACAAGGGATTTCCGTTGGAATTGATCCTTGAGAGTTTTCCAAGCTCCTGCAGCGGTTCTACAATTTCTAACGTGGATAAGCTGACTGTCACTTACATGCATAGAAATAATTGCTCGTGCTTCGTTATCTTTTTCCTTGAAAGCTGCTTGTGCGGCATTGTCAGCCCCATCTTCTAATTGAATTTCACCAGTAGCATATCCGAATATTTTTCTTGCAGTCAGTAACATCTCCATTCTAAATTTCCAATTATCGTAATTCGTCCCATCTAGGGCTGCAATCTTCACGCTTCCATCAAACTTCTCCATGATGAAGCTATTGATCAATAGATCAAATTTATTTATCTACGATGCTCTGACTGGGCTCTCTGGGCCCATAACCTGATAAATTCGTTGAACGCAGAGTCAAGCAAAGAATGAGGCCGCCATATTTCTTAGAGCACGAGGCAAGACTAATCAATCACGTGACATGAAATTAACATAACAGGGATACAAGATAATGAGCAATAATCATGATGAGGTACACATAACGCTAAGCTAATGTATCTTTAACAATAGCTTCACCCTTGTCACTGACCATAAACCCTTAGAGGTCATCTATGGTAGTAGAAAGTCAAAGCCTTCTGCTAGGCTAGAACGCTGGGCGTTGGTACTTCAACCATATACGTTTAATGTTGTTTACAAAGCAGGAGCTGACAACCCAGCTGATTTTCTCTCACGTCATCCTCTAAAGATATTTGCCGCCAAAAAAGAACATGAATGCTCGTGAAAAATAAGGCTGAAGCGTACATAAATTTCATTGCAGACAGTAGTGTACCAAAGCAATGAATTTAGACAGGACTTTTCTAAAAAAAAAATGGCAAAGTAGCTAACCTCAAATTTTGTTAAGTAGCAATATCATGTGAATGTTAGCTTCCAAATGTTTATTATTGTAGATTTGACCCCAAATCAATACACACGCACGATATAACTTCAGCTAGATAGATTGTGAATGCAACGAAAAAATTTAACTTAGCAACAAAGCGGAACCGCTGCACAAACACAATAGGCCAATCTCCTATTGACGTCATATCAACGTGCGGCCGAACTGCATCATGGTCGTTGTAATTAAGTCACAATTCACGACATCACACAGCATACTCGCTAGATTATTGAGGAGTAAATTCGAATACATTTATAGCAAGATAGAAGCGATCAACGATGCTGATACTGGATTTCTGCAAGAGCAGCAAGCTAGTTTTTCTAAAAGCTCTAGCTTGGGTTCTGATCTTCAACCAAGTCATGAAAGGAATAACGGAAAACAACAAGCAGCCAAAAGTTGTGTGGAAGGAGGACATACGAGCTGTGTTCCTGGTTGCTTTAGCAACTGCAAAAGAGATAAGCACCTTGCATTTTACGCACTTCCAAATGGCAAGAGCAAGGAAAAACAGACATTGCAAAAAATTTTGATTCATATATTATGTCGAAAAGATTTTAAACTAACGCTGGGTCATAGGGTTTACTCTGAGCACTTCGTTGGAGGTAAGAAAACTTACCTCAATCAGTTTCCAACGATAACGCCAAAGAAGAAATAGGCACCCAAGGCAAGAGCAACATCTAGGGCAAGAAATCGACAGTCTTTAAGGGAGGACAGCCTACATTGCAGAAATGGCAATATTCAGCACAGCTCAAATGATGTGTGTAATGAGAGTTGATTGCGGATGACTTCCCTACTCAAATTAATTCTGACGGTGAGGAAGACGCGATGAAGGAGATTTCAAAGCTTAGGAAAGATAGATGTAATTTATACAAAGAAAATAAACTGCTTAGAAATGAGAATCAGTTGCTTTCGAAGAAATTTGTAGAAAATAGCAATAGACATTGGTTCTCTGTAGAAACTTAAGATTTAAGAGTGATAAAAAGATCTTCAATTTCTACACAGGGCTAGCTAGTTATGAGACATTTAAAGCTATATTTGACTCATTTGGCCCAGCTGTTAATGATCTAGTGTATCATAATTCTAGGACTAATGGAGCCAATATCTTTACCACAGATTATGTAAAGCGTGGTCCAATAAGACTCTTATCACCAAAAATGGAATTTTACATAGTTTTTGTAAGACTAAGATTAGGTTTACTTGAAGTAGACATTGCCAACAGAGTCTCTCTGTCAATGTCACATGTATCACACCAGGAAGGAACTGTAAAGATTTCGTCCATCCTCTTTCTATATCTGGACTCAATTGCTCTCATGAACCTACATTTCTAGCATCTTCAAATACAGTGCTAGATCCAGCAGCCAGCCAAGAAATTTTAGAAAAACTAGCGTGCTGCTCTTGCAGAAATCCAGTATCAGCATCGTTGATCGCTTCCATCTTGCTATAAATGTATTCGAATTTACTCCTCAATAATCTATCGAGTATGCTGTGTGATGTCGTGAATCGTGACTTAACTACAATGACCATGATGCAGTTCGGCCGCACGTTGATATGACGTCAATAGGAGATTGGCCTATTGGATAATAACCCTTTATGACCGATAATATGATGTTATGAAATGAAAAAACCTCAGCAGTAGTAAAAGTACAGATCCTGCATCAGCGGCTTCACACAATTAGGAGAGTCTAATGGGTATGAACAGTGGTGTGCCGAAGGATCTGTGAGGGGGGGGGTTGCAATAATAGAGATTTACCGATTTACCGACAGGTTTGGATGGAAAATATTTAATTGTATTATAGCATTGGAGTTTTGTGGCAAACATGACTCCATGCTATGATATCAATTTATAATTGAGCTTTATAAAAGAGGACTTTCGTAGCTGCCTCGAAAGGTGTCTCGAGGTACACATAATGGATCATAGCATGGGAGTTTTAAAGTAAACCTGACTTCAATACTCTTGTATTTATACAATGTCTTCATAACTGAAACTGTCTCCAAAGGTGTCTCGAGGTTTACTAGATCCAACTTTCTCCGCTAATTACCAACAAGCCGAGATCTTTATGCCACCTTTTTACCAATGAGCCAAGGAATTATCGACGGCTTCTGCAAAGTTGAAAGGGAGGTGACCCAACCTCCACACTCCCTACTTCGGCATGCCCCTAAATATTAATGCTATCTTAGATCAGAGAAATACTCTTCACCTCAACATTTTGGTAGGCTGTATGAGTTTTTAGTTCCAGCAATGTTTGAAGCATTGAGGATAGAGAATGGAAAAGTGTACTGCTAGAAACTGCAAACTCACGATTCCAGAACAACTATTCATTGCACTTTTAAGATTGCGTCGTGGATTGCTCATTTTTACAAAGTTGTTGAGTACTTCGAACGGTGGTTACAACTGTAGATTTGACGCCAAAAAAAACACACATTCGATGAAACTTCAACTGTTTATCCCTCTAGCCTAGAACTCATGGGGAGAACAGTGTGATCTCGATATTTCAAACACCATTTTGATCGCGTCTTCCACAAGGGCTTTCTTGCTAAACTGCCGATGTTTGGTCTCCACCATACATGAAATGGATGGGTAACTTTTCTCTGATTGGTCAATTGTCGCCATTAAGTTATTGATAGCCTGTTTGACTCTTATTTGATCAATGCAGCTATGCCTCTTGACTCATTCAGCTCTCCTACACTATTCATCCTTTCCGTGAATAATCTGCGTTCATTTATAAATTCTAGCATTCATTCTTTTGCTGATGATGCTTGCCCTAAGCTCTTATTTTTCATCCGACTCGCACTACCTTGATTGCGCTATCAAAAATTTTGCAAACATAGAAGAGTGAAATGGAGACAAAATAGTTTAGTCGAATCAAAGTAAGACCACACGGGTTGTTTTCTGACACTAAAAATGGCTCACGCCTCCCCCTTGCATGATGAATGGCATTAAACGGGATCGTCCAACCTTAACCGGAAATTAAACATTCGCTCCATCGCTAAGCATGCATCAAAAATTTGCCGTACTTAGATAACATATTGCATATCTGAGAAGTACTCATTATTTCAAAGCATTTGATAGAAAAGTGAGTGAAACCAGATAAATCATCATGTGATCCTCAAGGGAACCAAGGCTGGCGTTGAAACAGAGTGTTGAATAGAGACTCAGTTGTGGTTGGCCGTATATTGAATCCAACATATACCAGGGATCGGGAACCTATGGCTCGCGAGCCAGATGTGGCTCTTTTGATGGCTGCGTCTGACTCGCAGACAAATTTTAAACTTCTAAGAAAATCTAAATCCAAAAGTTTCGTAAGACTCATTTGCGCATGCGCAAATGGTGACTTGAAGGCCGGTTCGCAGTCATTTAAGTGGGAAAGTAGCAAACATATATCACATATAATCTCCTACAGTCATTAAAAGCGCGCTTTGAAGAATTTCATGAGCGCACTCGTTTTTTAAGTTTATCACCCGTCCACTTGTGTGTGCAGTGGACAACGCTGACCTGAGTTACATCCCCGGTATCTACGTCAGAGATTTTCTGCTACAAACTGCTGACCTGAAAGCCTCAGACTTGTGGGTGAATAAATTGGACTGAATGAAGATTTCGAAAGACTTCCACGACAGCGAAAAGAGTTGGTGAGCCAACACAAATGGGCGGAAATGAAAAGACTTCAACCCGCAGACCAGCTGATTGTCAAAACGGGGAGCGCGCTTCCCATCACATACCAGATACTGCAGCTTGTGAGTATCTCTGTACTGAAAATGCTTGGCTCTACGTATGCATGTGAGCAGGCTTTCTCACATCTAAAGAACGTTAAGACGAGTCTATGATTATATGATCATGTTTAACAGATAGGAGTCTCAATGCCTGCATGAAGCTTAACCTCACCACGAATCAACCAGACTACAAAGCAATCAGCAAAACCATAAAGCACCAGAAGTTGCATTAATTGTACGAAATACTCATCGTTGATTAGCAATAGCATAAAAATGTTATTAAAAAGAATTCAGAGACTAATTGTACTTCAAAAGTGTTGAAATTACATAAAATGCACACACTTACTTGTATTTTCAGTTTTAAACATATTTTATGGCTCTCACGGAATTACATTTCGAAATTTGTGGTCTTTATGGCTCTCTCAGCTAAAAAGGTCCCCGACCCCTGATATACAATCTGAATTAGTGTTGTGTCGCTACTTACCAATCAACTCCACAACTGAAATATTTAGTTGGAGACTTTCAACATTGCAACCTCTAATGTTGGTCTGACAATACTAGCATTCCATTTTCGCAATGTTAAGATGTGCACTTTTGAAAGACGATTCATAATTTGCTCGTTGCTAGTTGAACTAGCTTTTTTAGGTATCATACGGTTTCGAATATGCTAAATGAAGAGCAATTCATGGCGTGGTTGTTTTGAATAGCTATATGATCAACTTGGATTTAGTATAATGTCGAATGCACTCATAGCCTACAAAAGCACATCCCCTTCAGCTAGAAATTTGGCTTGAAAGGAAAAACTGTCCGCAGACAATATATCTTTCGTCAAATAACCTCATTTTCTAACCATTAAGTCGTTAAAACCATAGTGGTTAGATTTTGGTAATTTAAAGGAAGATTGGGTTTCTTAATCTCTGCTTTCGTGCCAAATTTCCTTGCCAAAGTAGGGAAGTTTTACGTTCCCGTAGAGAATAACATTACATTCATGATGATTGTTGAAAGGTTCCCACCAGAGGTATAGAAGTGTCGAGGAGAAGTATAATTTAAGGTGAGTGTGATATCAAAATATTATGATTAGCTAAGAACTTTGGGAAGCACTAGAATTGACATCAACGTCAAGCGCCCTTCTGTTGGAACATGTTTCTTTTGTTAAGTCCTTTGCAGAAGCCATTCAAATTTGTCCAAAGTTGAAGAGAAAATTACTGGGAGGAGCAGTTGAGTCTTTTTGGTCGGGTAGGATTCCTGCGATTCAATGCATGTGGGTAAGAGTGCTTCAACAAGCTAATCAAGCTAATCACCGCGAACTCCCATTTTAAATTTGATGAACTGATGCTGATAAAAAAGCTCTAGAGCTATCACTAATCCAAATTTGCGACCAAGAGCTTGACATGTTTAAAAATCATAAATGATCATAATAGCGTATTATTCAAGTATTATAATTTGAGAAACTTTATCTAAGTGTAAGCAATATTAGCAACAAGATGCCAACTGATTTTCTAGGGAAAAAATGAAATGCAAAAAAGGTATATGCCTAGAAATTTTAAGCGTTAATCTTCCGTGCTAATTGTTAGCCAAGCGCCTTCATCTATTTAAAAGTATGCCTTTCCCTATCGCTTGATAATTTTGATCCACAAATTTATTCTCCTCATCCATGGGTAACTGGCATTTCTACAGCTGTTGGCACCTACAACCTAAGTGGCTCTCAAATTCACGATGATACATTAAGACTGGAAGGATTCATGCAGTAAACTCTTGCAATTTTATCTTGCTTTCAGCCGAGGTATGCATTTTCTTTGCCATTTAGATAGGTGACGAAACGTTTCTGTTTACAGTAACTCTCATCTATCGATCGGCTATTAAGGACAGACAACCCCTGTTAGAATAAGTCTCAATTTGAAAGAGTATAACATAGATCAGGTTGGCTCAATCGATTATATTAATTAGTCTCATTGAATTCAAAATTGCATTGTATCTATCTCGCTTCTTCATGCAGACGAATTGTCACATGGGATTCTCACACAAAATTTTAACGTTCATTTTGGCATAGAAGAGATTTCAGCGGTGAGGAGAAAGCGATGACTGGCTAAATCTATTAAACAATATTTATCAAGAAGTAATTCGGTTGAAGTCTTATGGCTGGCGTTACAGACCTAGAAGGAAGCTTTCAGAAGTTGCTTGTAACAGTTCTGTGAAAAGTAGCTATGAATTATTCAAAATTTAAAAGCTTCACACAAACTTCACATTTTGAGAATCCAAATACCTATTGACGCATCGTTTTTCCTTTAGTTGCCAACACATTGCTATTCATGCCAAGGACACGATTTCTTACCATAGATATTACAATAATCGCGTGTTGATCTACCACCTGATCATTCCATTCTATGACCAAATAGAATATGGAAGTTGAGACTGCACATTCAAGTTAAGAATACCAGTTACTTTTAAATATTCAAACTCTGTTTGATCAAGCTTCTTGACAAATGCACACAGAAAATGGAAGGCATTCTCTACAAAAACACTAAAATTATATTTGCGATTTTATTCTTGTTGATCGTAGTCGTTGTAAAAGGATGCCCTCCCTCCTGCGAATGCTCTGTTTACCATTTCAAATGCAGAAGAGCAAATCTGAAAGAGGTTCCTAAAGATATTTCAAAATTGGTGAAGTACATTGATCTTTCGCAAAATCCATCCATACACATAGAAAGGTGGGCCTTTCGGAAATTTCAAAATTTAGAGACATTGCTGCTGAATAAGTGTGGACTGAAACGAGCCATATTTCTTCCAATGTCGATGCAACAACTTGCATTGGCTGAAAATATGATAACGGACAAAATATTAGAAGAGATGCTAAGCACTCAGCTACCATCACTCAAAGGGATTGACTTAATGGATAACCAATTGAACATTACTAAAGCATTACGAAGCTTGCCTGAAAGCATTGAAGCATTGAAGTTTACCGGAAATTCCATGATTACTCTAAAACGAGACGATCTGCAGTGTTGCAAGCATCTCCGAAAATTTGAATGCGAGTCGTGTGGCTTGCAAGTCATAGAGCCAAGCACATTTGATGACGTAAAAGATATTTCTACAATCAACCTTCCAAGCAATGAGCTCGCTGCATTGCCAAATAGGCTGTTCAAGCATAACAGAAAGATTTTGACTCTGGATTTGAGCGCGAACCGGATCGAATGCTTTAACTCTACACAGCTACAATTGAAGCGGCTGACGACGTTGAAGCTAGGGTACAACAAGTTGAAATCCTTTGACCTTCAATCAACTCAAATCGTAGATATAAATCTGGAGGCCAACAAAGTCACGAGTTTGGGTGCCGACGAGTTCGGAAGCAGTCCATTCATCCACGCATTATGCTTACAAGATAATGAAATCAGTCAGATATCACCCAGGGCCTTTCATAACGTCAAGTTCATCTCAGTCCTCCTTCTTCAAAATAATATGATTGAAAGTTTACCTGAGCACGTCTTTAACAATACGCAAATTGGCAAAATGTTTTTGCATAGAAATAAGCTGTCCAACATAAACGGAGTTCTAGAAGGAATGAGGAGAACACCACATTTGCTTACGTTGTTTATGAACAAAGAGTTTCATTACCTAAACATGTCCAACTTCAAGAGAATGAGCGAGACTTCAACGGTATTTATAACATGTAGATACCTAAAGGGAATTGCTAGGACGTCAAAACTAAAGGCTGCTATCAAATGCAGCCCATCTGCGGAGATCGTCTTCCAATCTCCTCTTAGGCTTTTTTCTTATGTTGGATATAGCTGCAAGTGGCATTCTGATTATTTTCAGTTTGTTTGCCGTGCGTGTCCCGTTGGCCATTTTTGTGATGGCAACAGCAGCCGCCATAAAATGGGAAGGTGCATTAAGTGCCCACCAGGGTCCTTCTATCAAGATGAAGTTGCTAGCACAGGCTGCAAAAATTGTCCCCTCGGTCAATATGTACCTCCAAAACGGAGTCCTGGCAAAGACCCATCCGAATGTCAGACCTGTCCCCATGGAACAAATACAAACAACTCAGCAGGAACAAGAGCGTGCAGATGTCTTCAAGGGTATTATAGAACCTACCGTTTTGGTCCTTGTGAGAAATGCAACCATCAAGGATTTGAATGCACAAGAGATTACCCAGTACTAGCAAAAGGATATTGGATGACTTGGAACCAAGCTACTCAGATGTCATGCAAAGATCGCTTCCAAGCCTTCATATCAAACTTGGAAACTTATGATGATAGCTACGATCGAAGAACTGCCACATTTAATTGCCAGCTGCCGTTGGCAACCCAGTGTCCAATACCAGATTCATGCAGTGGCGGTATCGATGCCTCATGCGCTTCGGGTTATACTGGCGTTCTGTGTGCTGTATGTAGCAGAGGCCATAGCAAACACTTCAATCGTTGTGTAAAATGCCCGCACGCAATCATTGTTATTTTTGAGTTTGCTGGGTACGCAGCAATGTTCATTTTTCTTTGTTTCATCATTTCATTGACTGACAAAGTCACTTTGGGGAAAAACAGTGAGCAGCAAGCCAACGGAGAATATCGTACGGTTGCCGACGTCATAATCTCAAGCATCAAAATATCAATTGGTTTCTATCAGATATTGGTAGGTATCATGCATGCATTTAGCTGTGTCAAATGGCCAAACAGCTTGCTCAAGACCGTATCAGTTTTAGAATATATTCAATTTGAAGTCATCCGAATTCCATCCTTGCGATGTATTAAGCCAGAGTGGAACATTGATTCCATTAAGGAATTTTGGTTTGTTCTACTGCTTACTCTCACCATGCAGTTTCTGAGTGTTCTTTTCTTCCTCATTAAGTTGTTCTACTTGCGTTTCCACGAGACAAACTCGTTCGAATTCAAACGAAAACGAGATCTCTGTGGTAGCAGTTGCATCAAATTTGCTGCACTGTTCTTATTTGTGACATATCCCTTAACATCATCCAGAATCTTTGCAATTTTACCAATAAGCTGTCATTCATTTTGCATCGCAAAACACAATGGAACATGTCAGGGTACTTTGTCGTATCTCCGTTCAGATTACAATATTCGTTGCCCTATCTCAACTCAATACAAACACACATTAATGGCGGCATACTGTTGCCTCGCAATACCATTGGGATTGCCAGTTCTTCTGTTGTATTTACTGTGGAATTTTGCACCTAAAAAGAAGCACCAGAGGCCTTACGGTAGTGTGCGTTTTCCTGTCCTTGTCATTGAAACTATAGATGAGATGATATTGGAAGAAAGCAACCTTGCAGGGTCAGTCAACAGCGATTATCTTAACGATGGATTGTCACCAGGAAATTCACCAGTCGAAAGAGAGCCGATGCTTACGAATGCATTGAAATTCGCCTACGAAAACTACAATGAAAGTTGCTGGTTCTGGGAAGGTATTGAATTGATAAGGAAGCTAGTAATGACTGTTGGTGTCACGATCTTTCTGAATCATACGAAAATTGGACTTGCCAGTGTTATCATCCTGGCTATGGCTTTTGCCATCCTACACGCGGTGAAGAAGCCAATTAAAGACCGATTTGAGAATTTCGTGCAGTTGTTATCATTGCTTATGGTTCCAATGAATCTTTGTGTTGGAGCAGTTCTACGGTCAAGAGTGAACGAAGATCCCGAATACAGTGACGGCAGCTCGGATTCTATGGCGCTTGGGATATTCCTTGTAAGCATTAATTCAATGATACCTTTACTGCTCATTGGAAGGTTTCTTAAAGTAATGTTAAAAAAGATTCTTCATAAGTAACTACTAACAGCTTTAGTCAATTACTCTAAACTCGGAAAAGACTGAAAATATCCTTTTGATTGAACAGGCTCTCGTACACTATGATTGCTTACGGTATGCACTAATGAATTGAATGGATTTATCTCAGTCTTCTTTATGCAGAAAATCGAAGAATTCGATAAAAGATATTTTTACGCACAATTTGGTCATCTTTTTCGCATAAGCTCTTAATAGTATAAGGCCTTCAAATCTTTTTTAAGCAAGGAAATGGTTTCAACCGGCATGTAAGCCAATTTGAAGTATCGCGGGCTTTCAAGAATGGTATGCAATAAGCTTCAGATTAGCGCAACAATATTTTAATCATCATGAAGATTTCTTTGAAGTACGGTATGATTTAGTTAATTGAGCTGTCAACAATTGAAGTAAAAATCAATCATTACTCAGTCTTATTAAGTCTATTGAGAATATTACTGAGTTCCTATTATTACGTTTTAGATTCAAGGGATATTTCAAGAGCAATTTCAATAAAATTGCATTCTTATGAATATGTCTCCTTTTTGAGGTGTTCCTGCCGAGAAATCCAAGACATAAATAGTAATAATAGTAAATTTGAGAAAAAAAATGTCGATGAAAAAGCAACGATTTAAGATACAAAGAAATTAAAAAGAACCACCGCATTACACACGCCTTTGCTTAAAACTTAGCGGATATGATTCGTCTTGAATAAGATTTTGTTCATTTCATTGAAAATCTCAAAAACAAGTATTTTTGTAATGGCAATAATTTGTTTCGAATTTCCGTGGAAATTTTTCAGCAGCAGGAAATACCGGTACATGCTGCTCAATATAACCCCTGATTACAATTTTTTGAATAAGCCAAGCTTGATTGGGATGCATTTCAGAATTTGAATGAGTTGAGAAGAAAAACATCTCACGATAAGCAATTGATGACGTATCAAGAGAGATGACAAAATTTACCATTTTGAAAAGTAGTAAGATACCTCACAGTGAGGTCCTCACATGTCATGATGGATAAAGTTGAGCTGCACATTTAATGCAGCTCTTCAATTGGCAAACAACAATTACAAACTATCAGTACAATAAGTACGTGTTGAACGGTCTCAATTTCTAGTTGTTAAAATCCGTCAAAATGATGATTGGGTGCTATTCAGACGACAGATTCCTTAATTCCTGTTTCTTGGTCTTGAATTCTACACACCAACTCAAAATTCTTGCTTTGGTCTTGTTTAATGCAAAAAGTTGTAGCATGCGGTCATTTTAAGGTGGTAGCTTACATAAGCCTACTGGACATATTGGAGCTGCTTATCCTCTCCTAGAGCAAGCATTTCTTTTTGATAGGGATAGCATTAGCACTCTAAAGCTTCACTAGATTGCTTTTATCAGGTAAGGGTTCCTGGCCATCGAATTCCATTGGAGAAACACTACTTACATTTGGTTCATCAGTTTCTTAGATGTGCCTTGCTTTTCAGTGATATCGCTTAAATTAATGCCCCTAAAACAATCAATTTTAATGCCATAAGGAAACATTTTGCCAGATACGCGTCCAACAGCGCTTCTAGTTTCATATTCAGTGCACTTAATGGCGCTAGCAGCAACATTTATTTAAGCAGCGATCCCTATTGCTGAAAGATTCCTCTATTTTAGCACAATATTGTTTACACGTCAATCTCTCCATTTCTCATCTAAGAACGTACTCTGCTGCTTATTTTTGGGTACATTTTATAACTTCATCGTTTCGTGGAAGAAATTAGGGCTTAAAATGAGTGTAGAAGCTATTGGGCTTCTTCAACTGAAAAAACTCTTCCGAACCTTGTGAATCTAGATTGAATTTATGAGGGACATTGTAGACACCGGTATCAGGGACATCTACCAGTTATTTTGATGTACCATCAATTTGCTGGAGTTGCCTTGTACCCTCTGATCATTTCTGCTCGTTTCTTTTTGGCTGAAAATTAGCAAGGGACGTTCTAAAGACTGCTAGATAAAACCAATTACAGCTGGTACAATTAGAGATCGAGAAAGTCAACGTTGGCATGATAGAGTATGCGTTCTATCTTAAATGTGAAATTTCGTTGTCACTTTCTGTCCTTTGATTTACCCTAGGACCCAAGGAGATTTATCGGAAACCTAGGGAATACTTTTGCAAATTCACAATCTACGCAAGAAGAGAATCAATTTACAATACAAATATTCTTGCTGCTCTGAAACTCTTTCTTGCATTGCTATAAATAACGCCTTTCTGACATGTTAATTATAGAGAGCATTGTACGCATTCGCTCGCTGACGGTTCCCGCGCTATTCTACTGCATAAACTGCATAGATAGGGGTAGGCCATAAATGACAAAAGAAAATATCAGTGAGTGCACTTTAATAGAGTTCTTCACACAAGAGCATGATATGAAAATGTAGTTATCGACTTCATGTAATTTTCATGTTGCTTGTTTGATTTGGGTTATCATTTTGGGGCATGGATTATGTTCCTTTTATGCTGGTGTTTGCATCAAATTGTTTTTAGCAGATCATGCTAAATGGTGAAACTTGCTTGTGAGTTTTGCTGCGCCTTTTTGGGTATTTTGCGTTATCATGTATTGAGAAATTTACGCTCGAAGCTTTGACTTGCGAGATACAACTGATGTTGTCAATGTTAGTGTCGAAAACATTGAAAGATGAAATTCATAAAAAGAATCAGACCGATTTATGAAAAGCAGACCTGAACTGTTTAGATTAAAGGTACTGACATAAGATTACCAAATAAAAGTCACTTAGAATTCACTTTAACTTTAATCTCGAGTTCATTGTGGTTCTCAATTTAATCATTTAAAACTTATGTGCAATATCATTACTAAAAATAATCAAAGTAGAATATGCAAAAAGATCGCACATGTCTATGGGTGTGAAGGTTCACTATGAACTACCACTGGAACTCAACTAAGTAGCCGACGAATTCAATTTTTTGATAGAAAATTGTATGACAAAGCAATTTCTCCATATTCTAGTAGTTTCATTACATGGCGTTTTAAAAAAAGTTATCAGAACAATTAACAACACTAAAATATCGCTAAATAGAATAGGTAGCTCCCTCTAGCTGCAGCTTGACAATAAAAGGAGGGCATACATTGTCGTTGATCCTTTACTTCTAATAGCAGTTCCAAGGCTTCCAGACATCGAACAATGAATGTACTTTGAAAAGAGCAGAGGAAAACTTCTCAGACATTAAAGATTTTCCCGAGAAAGGCTGTTGTATTTGGTGGCCATAGTCTTTTTCAACTGGAACTATGGGATGACCAATTCAACCTTAAAATGATACTTCTCCGCTGAAAGCTTACAGCGAGGTGTTCTTCAAGCTTCCATTCTTGGTTGAGTGCTCTTTGTACTCTGCATTATTGAAGTTCTATAAATTGCTACGAAAAAGTATGTGCAGATTTCCCATCTGAGATCAGCAAACATGGCTATGCAGACGACTTTCAGCTTTCTCCAGCTGCATAACGCAGTCACTTGAAGCCTGCATTCTTAACTTGGAATGATGCTGCAAAACAATATTCAACTTGTAATCTCAACATCGATTAAAAGCCAACCCAGATACATTCAAATTCATTAGCTATGAAACAAAAAAAACAGGAAAAAGACATCTCTGCTCAGCCTAAATCTATTACCATAAACGGAGCAGCTTTGTCAGCAAAGTCAGTTCTTAAAAATCTTAGGATGAAACGTGATGAAAGTTTGCCATGGAAGGATCATATGAAAATTCAATGAAGACACGTGCTGGTGACTTATTCTACTTTCAAAGGTAAGAGAATCCGTGAGCAAATGTTTCAATGCGACAGCTACATCAAAAATAAACTATGGGGACATTTGATATTCCAGTGCTTCCAGTACCAACTTGGAGAAAGATAAACAAATTCAGAGCTTACCAGCAAGAGTGATACACAAAGTTCCTTGACGATGCTTTTGAGCTGATCAGACATTTGATTGGATGAAAATTGACCAGATGACGAATTCTCATTGTCTGTCAAGTCGATGATTCACCTACGCCTTAATGAAATGACTCCTTCTATTTATCAGAGATTCAAACTACAATAAAGATTTTGACTGTTATCATAGTAGACAAATGCGGCCGAGTACGGCAGAGTCATATGGTGGTGTGGCCGAGCTATTAAGGCGCAGTGTTTCGAATCATGCGAGGTCTACTCGCGTGGGTTCAATTCCAGTCATTGGAACCACTAACCACATGCCAACAGTCAACTCAGCTATCCATCCTTCCAAGCGCGTGATTTGCATGGGTCAATGTTAATATCGTCAAGCCAACCAAGAACTTACCCAGGAGCATTCAAGATTTCAATGAACTATCAACAACTTTGAGACAAGCTCCAAGTTTTGAAATTTTTACGCCGTTCACTTCATCCAAATCATTTCTTAACAGTCTAGCTTTGTATAAAGAATATAAAATTTAAGCCCCTTCTTTATAAACAAATTTAAATAACATATTTAGTGCATTTATTCAATTTTATATTTAATTTATGCGTTTTAAAAACGTTGTATTGGAATCACTTTTTTACGAAAGAAACAAGAATGCGAACGCAAATTGTATACAGTTTTGAATGATATTTTTGCCATGGTTCGACTAATTTCTCTAAATCTAATCTTCTTTTACACAAATCTACAGCCTCTATTAGCAATTCAAAATTGATCCTTTATTTCTTGCGTCGCTAGCTTTCTTAACTGTCATATTCTCAGCAAATTTTAAACATTTTTCGTGAGGGTGAGCTCTTTGCGCACAGCAAAAGATGTAATTTTGAGGAACCAACAATAGAATAAATTTTTTATATAGTTTTGCTGCAATTGGTGTCTTTTAGCTTGTTAAAGGGCAAAGGAATTTGTACATCTATTGTTTTAAGATATCTTTTGCCCATATATTAACCAGTTCTCCGCTAGCAATTGCATTAATGATTTTTACATTTCTCTCACCCTTGAAATTCACAATCATTCTCAGTTCAGTTGAGGATTCTTCTGCCTTCGTTAATTCTGAACCTTGCATTCGATAAATCAACTTGAATGCCTCCAATATTCACTATTCAATTTTTACATCTCATCCATGACTCGACGGTCGAAAAGCACTATTAAGATTCCTACACAAGTCTTCATCATTATTCTTGCAGAAGTGGGGTTGATGTAAGACAGGCCATAAATGAAGTGAAGTCTGAGGAAAGTCCAGGAGTAGATCAAGTCACGGCTAAGTCGATCGAAAATGGCGGTGAGGATCTAATCAAATTCTGCCACATCCTCTGTACTAAGATCTGGAACAGTACAGAGTGGCCTGAAGATTGGGTCAACTCAATGTCGTCCCAATCCTCCCAAAAAGGCGATACGCAACAATGTAGCAACAACATAACCATCGCTCTAATCAGTCACAGCTGCAATATTCTGCTCAAGATCATTGCTGGCCGCATGAAGACCAAACTTAACGAGGACATTGCTGGAGAATAATGTGACTTCAAACCTGGAAGAGGAAGTAGAAACCTCACTAACTTCACCTACCTTGGAGCGATTTTCACAAACAACTATGATGACACGAGAGAAATCAAGCATAGAATTGTCATTGCGAAGAGGGTAAAAATCGCTCTGACTAACATTTGGAAAGACAGAAACATATCACTTCAAACAAAGAAAAGACTGCTTCCATCCTTATTCTTCTCGATTGCAAACAGCCGATTGCTGAAAAGGTCTACCAGAAAGCGCTTAAAAAGTTTCGAGCTCTGGGGCTACCACCGAATTCTCCGAATAAACTGGACAAAGAAAGGGACTAATGAATCCGTCCTCAAGAAATTCAACTGTGAGAACCGACTGCTGGATGCTGTCTATTCCCACCAGCTGTCCTTCATCGGACACATCCTAAGACACGAATGCCTCGAAGGAACTCTCCTGTTTGGCATGGTGCCTGGGAGCAGAGGGAGAAGTAGACCTAAAACTCAATTGAGCGACCACCTGAAGGAAATTTGCGGCCTAAAAATGATGGAAATAGGCCTTGCTCAATCGATAGAATAATATCTCCAAAAAGCTCTAGATACTTCAGCGTTCGTGATTATATAACCACATGACTCACATGACACACCATGCTAGCTCACATGAGATGACATTTGAGGTCAAAGGACAGCAATCATATGATGTGACATGTGAGGTCATGGACGACTATTATAATTGCAATCATTACATATAATTTGCTATTTCAAAAACCTCGGAGTTTGACTTTTTTGCTGTCCATGGCACTTTCAGCATGCGCTTTATGAACCACATTTCTGCTGCTTCTAGTTTCTTTAAATCTACTTTCCTCAGTGTCCACGCTTCTGCTACATAGAGCAGCATTGGCCAAATGTGGCTGTGCGGTACGCTGAGTCGCGTATCCATTCTAAGTTTTAGGTTGCATGAAACACTTTTCATGGAATTGAACGCTTGCTTTGATCGCCCTATTTTACTTTTGATTTCTTCTGATGGCTTTCCATCTTCCGAAACGAGCGATCCTAAATACCTGAACCTTTTAAATTGATTTATAGCTTCCCCGTGCACCGCAATTTTGCAATTAGGTATGTTCTTCTTTTTCGACATGACCATACACTTAATTTTCTTCGTATTCAGTCCCAGTCCCACTGCTTCGTTTTCCTTTACATGACAATCGACTAAAGTTTGTAAGTCTTCCTCACTGGGGGCTATCAAACGGAGCCTTCTGCAAAACGTATGTTTTTGATGTTTACGCCGCCAACTTTCAGTCCTTTCATTTCCTTTAAAGGTCTAAAAGTATGTTCGCTATATAAGTTGTAGAAAGCTGGTGATTGTACATATCCTCACCCCTCTTTTTGATTCAACCCGTTCATTTAGTTTATTACCTCTCCTCACTGCAGCTGCCTGTTTATAGTAGATGTTTTGTATCTGTCTGAGATCCTTATCAAATATATCCATGTCCGATAGGAGTTTTATCAACTTTCTATGCCTAACCCGATCAAACGCCTTTACATTATCGATGAAACATAGATATGCATCCTTTCCCATCTCCAAAGCTCGCTCTCCAAGCATTCTCAGGATGAAACGCGCATTCCGTCTCACCCTGTCTGGCATGAAACCATATTGACATTCTGCTATCTCAGGATATATTTGTTTTCTAGTTCGGAGGATTAGAGTACGGAGAAGTATTTTTGCTCATAAGAGCTATTGTTCTAAGATGTTCACATTCTACTGCTCGAGGTTTCTTTGGTATTGTCAATATAATCGAATACATTAGATCCTCTTGAATTTCTCCCGTGTCAGATATGTTGTTCAGAAAGCTATCTAAAAGTTCAATGGCATCTTCTCAAATTATCGTAACTAACTCTATTGGTATATCATCTCATCCTGGCACTTTTCCATTTGGCATTCTTCGTATTCCATTCCTGATTTCATCTTGCATAATTGGAGGCCCTGTCAGATCGTCAAGAAAAGCAATTGGTGCTAGTTGTCCGGTGTCATCGGCATATAGCTCTTTAATGTATTCTCACCATCTTCCAATTATTTCTTCTTCGTCAACGATCAGGCTACCCTGTTTCGATTTTATGCACCCTGTACACATTATGACCGTTGCTTTGTGTTTTCCTGTAGTTTCTCTTATGCGTCCTTGTGTGTCTTTTGGACTAGACCCCTGTGTTCTTTCTATTTCGTCACATTTTTCATTAAAATATTTCTCAGTCGCTGCGTTGCACATGCTCCTAATTTATCGATGGAGTACATGATATCTTTCACTTCCTTTTGCCTTTCTCCTGTCTTCCATCTTCTGTTGGATCTCTGTGGTCATCCATCGCACATGCGTACATCTTGGCTTTTCTGGAATGTACTTGTTTCTGATATCCGTACGTACGTCCTTATATTGGCCCCATGCATATTGTACTCCAGTGACACGCTCAATTGACTTCAAGGAATGGCTGGCTTCGTTTCTTAGCTTATTCTTGAGATCGGAGTTCAGATTTTCATAGTCGAAAATTTTCCTCTTGTCTTTGTGTTCATCTTCTTCAGCTTTACTCTCAATGTGGTTATGATCACCGGTTTACTATCACTGGGTTATGATCGCTTGCACAATCGGCACCAGGATACGCTCGTGACTGCAAAACATAGTTTCTAAATCTCTTTGAGATAGTGATATAGTCAATTTGGTTTTTTCTACGATCTCCAGGACTTATCCACGTGTACAACGGTCTAGGTGGATATTTGAACCAAGTGTTTATGACCATCATTTCTTTTTCTTCACAACAATCTCTAAATTTTCGCTCACCTCGCTCATTAATGTCTCATAGGCCATAATGAGTCACAGCCATTGTCGTTCTCATGTCCCCTTATTTAGCATTGAAATCACCTATGCACAATCTCACTTTATTGGACTTGCATTGTTTGAGTGCAACATTTAGGTCGTCTTAAAAATATCCACTTCTTCATCGCTCGCACTGCTCGTAGGAGCATAATAATGCTGATGTTCAAGGGTTTCGCCTTCACTTTTGCTAACAAGACTCTATTTGAAACCGGCCAGTATCCCAGCAAGCTTTTGGAAGTAGGCTTGTCAAGTATGGTACCAACTCCACCTGCGTGTCTTTCCGATCCCGAGAAAATTCTTTTTACCTTCTTTATTTGAACATCCATTACCTTTCCATCGCATTTCGGCTATACCTAGCATGTTTATCTTCATTCGTTCCATTTCTTGAATCACGTTATCTAGTTTTCCTTTTTGGTATAATGTCTTTGCATTCCATGTGGCAATTTTTATTTTGTTCTGTTTCTTCTTCAGTTTCTTCATTTTTTGTTGATGGTCGCAGGATGACGGTTGGGGTGGCCCCATCGTTTCAACCTGCCCCCTACCGGTTGAGGTTCCTTTTGTATTCAAGCAGCCACCATTCACGCCATTGAATGCCTTTCTCCTTTTTTTCTTCACAGATTGTTGTCAGGGTGGTTTGCCATTGCCTTCCCGGATCCCCTTCAAGTCGCCTCCTACGACATGCAGAGGATACGTAGGGGCTTTTCTTCCTGCCAAAGCTCGCCGACACCCGAATGGCACTATCGAATCACAAAGTAAATAATCGCAAAAACAACAAAAATGTAGTCATTCCAAAAGTTAGGACAGAAACAGGGCTTAAAAGTTTCTCATTCCAGGGTGCAAAGAGTTTTAATAACCTACCCAATAGCTTGCAAACCGCCAAGTCACTTTGAGATTTAAAGCATCTAGCAAGGACACAAACTTAGATTTTTAGCGATTTCTGTATTGTAATTTGTAACCCTGTACATTTTTCAGCTTCAACCTCGATCTTTTGAAATTTTGAGCCCTTTACTTTACAAACTTTGATTTTAACAGCACCTTTGTGATAGCAGTAAAATCTTTACTGAAAAGGCGGATTTTCATTATTATAATTATTACGAATGGGTAGAAGCTTTTCTTGCACCTCATCGATCTTTAGCAGCTCTGGTGGAATCTCATCTATTCTGCTGGCAATTCCGTCCTTCAATTTAGCAGCTGATATCTTGATTTCTTCAAGAGCGAATGCTGCGGTGCCTAGTGGTAGTATGTGAAAGACCTTCTCTGCTCTTTGATGACGCTTGGTTCCTTGGCTGCTAGTAGATTCTTGAAATGTTGTTGAAGTTTAGCAGTCCTTTCTTCTGGCGAGTTCCCAGCAATGGCTCACAGTGTTCTGGCCTTTACTCCAGATACTTGGTTCACTGCTTTGTATGCTGCCATAAAGTCTTTCGGTTGGGAGAATTTTCGGGAGGTATTTTGTTAGGACTGTCTCTGCAGAGTACACGAACTCATTGAAGTTATTGAATTAAATTTCTTTGAACTCTGTTGCTAAGGCATGCCTTGTCTCTGGATCTTTCAGAGCTGCTGCATCTTTGCGTTCGGTCACTGTCGTCTTCTTTGGTTAAGCATATCTCAATCTCGTTGTGATCATTTCGTAAGAAATATGCCCACTTCTCCAACTCCCTTTTCATCAGCAGAAGCTGTGATTAGCTCCCAGCCGCCGCCAAAGAGGGATCTTTGAACATCCTTGGCGTGGCAGATTCGGGTTTTCCTGGATGGCACAGAGTGAGATTTGCTTCGTCTCTAGGTAGTTGATGAGTTCCATTTGTCGCCAGTTGTCTTTAGGGGTCAGAGTGTTGAAAGTAGCCATACGAGTTGCAGAACACTGCCTAAAGACGGCACTTTGACTTTTATTGATTGAATCAACCGATGCTTGTTGTTGGCAAGGCTGAATCCACTCAGGCCCGTCACAGTCTTGAACTATGTCGTGGTTCGACAATCTGGATATCTGGTGACCGGACACGATGGCGTTCAGCTTCCCTCCAGCAGGCTGGGGTTACTAGGCAAAGAGACCAGGTGCAGAAACCATCTTCCTCCCCCCTACCCAAGTAGAAATGAATCTGAACATTAAGCTAACAATTTTCAGCTTAACTAATGACGATTTGTACACTCAGTTATTTGAAGCCATGATGTTACTTAGTATCAATTTCCCACAGTGAGTTGGCAGGGCTTTTTCAAAATCTCAAAGGAATGATCAGTTTTTGTGTACAGAGGATATATATACTTGAGAATTTGATACTATCTTGGTTGATAATTTCATGTCTTCATTCCAAGGCCATTTACATCGATACCCTTACAGACAAGCCCTCATCTGATCAGCTTGTCTCAAAAGTCGTCACTCCTGCCGTTCTGACATTTTTTTGACTTAAGTAGCTATCAGGCTGCTTTGGTATTGCTTTTGTATCCTGTGTCGTAACTTCATCTTCTTATTTTGGTGCTCAAATGCGATAGTCTTTTCCAACCACCTAATTAGACACTTTAATGTAACTATTGACATGATTACCTGGCAAATTAGCTCTTTTAATTCATAGCTCTCTTCCTCATAGCTCTTATTTAGCTGGTCCTTATATCACATGGTTTCCTGTCCATTTATTCAACACAGAGAATGGCTTAGAAAGTAATTCATCGGATGATTTGCTTAGCTGTAGGCTTGTCTTCTCAGTATTTAGTTAGGGCATTTTCCCACATATACATAAATGAATTGTTTGGAGTCACATGTGGTGTCCGATTGATGCAGACAGAAATTCAATTCATGCGTATTTTGGGTCGAAACTTGCCTTTCTTCAAGCAAGATCTGCTTACGATGAATTTCATTCTAGTCTATTGGACAGTTAGATGGAATTATGATAATGAATAGTCATGCGTCCATTCAAAAATTTTCATCTTTCTCATCATTTATGTGTGAGACGGATGAATATTTCATGAAAAATGCATTAGCGAAATAAATACTTTTTGTATTCGCAGCTGGTGAAACTATAAGGTACGGAATCTAAGAATGATGAGCAGGTTGCTTGATTCTATGCAATGTATGCATGCTGGACCATCAGTACGCACATACTGCTGTATAAACAAATGCACTGTACAGATAAAGGCAAAGTAAATCTGCTAGTTGTTTTTAAGAGTATTACAGAGGTTTCTGAAAAGCATCCTCTCAACGGACGAATATTTCATGAAATTTTTCATCGATCATTCCAAAAAGCCCCTTTAGGAATCACCAGTTTCAAGGTGTGCGTATGAAACTGGTCCTAAAAAGCTGCTGTTCGATTCAACCCACATGGATGATTCTTGCCTTGTTGTCTTATTTAACGTACAGAGAACACGGAGTCAGAGAGACGACGTTTAATGCTGTTGTGCTTGAATGTCGGACTAACTAACCTATCGAAATGAAATACATGTTTATATGGGCGAATAACAAAGAGATAAAATTACCAAACTCATCGAATAAGAGTAGGAGTCGAAGGGTTGGTTGTGAATGGCGCTGTGAATGACGAAAGTAGATGAATATGTGATGAGTTCATGGAAATTATGACAGGAAATAGCAATTGATTGGATGAATAGAATTGTATAGTTAAGCACAATGGCAATGGCGGCATAGATAGAAATGTGAGGGTAAGAAAGCTGAGTCACTACACCCCTTTTTGCTTCCAAAAGATAAAGTCGCTTCCAGGGTTTGTTTTTTGCTGTTTCTATTGCTGTTGCATTATATTTCATTACTGTTTGCCTTTTATTTAAAACCTCCACTGCATCTTCATGTTTCGCATTGATTAACTTAGCATTGATGGCAGTAAAGTACTGAGAATAATTCAATATTGTTAAACAAATGCTAATTCGTGCTAATTCGTGCTAATTCTTCCTTTGCTTTCACCGGTCAATACCTTGGGAGAGCATTCGATTTCTACTCGGTCTGATTGCACATCACTTTCAAACAATCAAGCCACATGCCAATAGAGTAAACTGTCGAATCTGTGATGAGACCTTTAGTCGCACGCCTAAATTTTACTTGCATCTAGCCACAGCTACCTGTTCTTTTAAGATAAGAACTCCAGCTTCAGAGCTGCAAATACAGTTTTTCTAAAAAGGTTATCTACTCTTACGAAAAGTTTCTTTTCCATTGTTCAGAAGTGGCACGTTACAGTGAAGATTTGCAAAGCACCTTTCGAAAGGTAAGTAGAAAGTTTGTGCATGAAAGCGGAATCGTTTGGTATAAAAATGTCGTTGTAATGAACTGATTACATTAATAATGACTAGTGATGTACTCCGTGCTAAAGCAAATCCAACAATATTTATCGCTTTGAGACTTTGATAAAACAATAAATGCAAATAATTCTGAAAAGATTTCTAGCTCGCAACTAACTAGAATTCAGTAAAAGATTGCTCAAATAGTTTTGAATATACTCACATGAAGATTTAATGAAGGGTTTCCCGATCACTTCGATATATTAATTTTCAAAGGTAAGAAGCCGGTTTCAGAGTTGTGATTGTTGACCGAATTAGCAATTGCTTTATGAACTTATTGAGCTCAATATAAATGTTTAACTTCTGATAGTGGAATGAAGATGAAGATGCCGTTCCAAGTTTTTGAAATGTCTTGTCTTAGCTTCAAGCTAAAGTAACCTAGGTGTCCAATCTGATCTGGGCCATGGGTACTGCGTTAAACTTTATTTTCTCAATGCGACTATGGGCACTCCGTTAACAAATAGAATGACCTTCCATTTATATCGAGTGACATGCCCTCAGAACCACGAAGAAGATTATTTCATCATTGAATAGAGTGTTAATAGCTCATGTTTGGAGTTAGCAGGTCTCACAGCAGCATTCAAATGTTTCCTATTTTGACATTTGAATTGAGAAATATTTGTTGTATTTTGGAGCAGGTGGTTTGGTCACAAAAGAGACACACCTTTTTCAAATGAAAATGTTTCAGTGAGATTAATTTCTTGGATTAACTGAAGTAAAGCAAAAGCTCCACAGCACTGTCTAAGTTATTTTCTATAGTAAACTAGGCCCAGCTCTGATTATCACTTTTCTTAATCTAATATAGGGTAAGATTTAACTGCCATTTTAGTATGTGGCATGGGAATATTTGCTCCAAGTTAGCAATTATGTCTTGAAAGCATTCCACTAGATCATTTTGATATCCATCTACAGTGCCATCCATTCTGCTTTGGAAATTCCATCTTGTTGGAGCAGACCTTGGGATCCTCCTGGCAGCACTTTTGTCTAGGTATTCTACATGTTTAGGTGAGTGACGGTAAAAGGGTGAAAAACCATTAAAGTTTGCAAAGAAAAGCCTCATTTGAGGAATCTGAGATACTGCTTTTTGGGGAATAAGTTTTAGCTGGTGCGCACAATGCACAAAATGAGAATTGGGCATGACTGCTTAACTATGGTTTGTACGTCCCTATTACAACCACTCGTTACGGCAGCATCATCATAGCATTGAGCATTGAGTTTTTGCTTGTCTTTGGGATTAGGGAAAACTTCATCCAAGCAGGAATTAAATGTGGATGAGATTCTGTATGCATCTCCTAGGGGTAAGGTGCAAAATGACTAAAATCTCTCCACCCCTGTTATATTTTCGATGAATCTAAATATAACATTATTTGAATAGTTTCAAACATCTGTTGTATCATCAGAAATAACAGCTAAAAATCTGACTCTCTTTTTCCTCTTTTAATAACTTCCTTGCAAATATCTAGCATTATATCCAGCAACTCATTCTGAACTGTCTTTGATTTTCCTTTAAACATATAAGATGTTTCCAAATGCTTACTAAGGATTGAATCCAGGGCAGCAGTAAAATGAACCAGTCCTGGGAATAACCCAGGATTATCTGAATCACTTTGCTTGCTAAATATATTGATTTCAATATTAGTCCCTTCGCTAGCCGATTCAACAGTGTGATGGCCTAAGTTACGGCACCTAAGAACTGACGACGAATCCTCCTTATTTGTGAAGACAACTTTGTAGCATTAAAAAAAGCTCTCAGATGTGACCGTATATATCTTTTTACAAGTAAGCAGAGACTACGAGCAAAGTATTAATTCACTTTCTCTCATTCGAACGAAACGAAAACAACACCAGATAGACTTCGAGGCATTTGGATTATCTCATGTAGTGTTGCTCACAGCTGCTATAGGGCACTCCAGCCGATACGGCAGACTCGAATCTCGGGTGACAGGGCAATCGTAAAATTCTGCTTTTAATGCACCGCAATCAACAAATAAAAGCAACAATCAAACCAAGAACGCTTTTTCCCTCCTATTTAACTAATTTCTGCATCTATTCAGCGCGTAGAAACCATCTAATCGTAAGTAATTTTACCGATAGACTTAGGCCTATTAAAAAAGTCCCGCCATTATGAATTTCACCGACGTTCCGCAGTTTACTGCAGCCACTTGTCTCAGATGCCGTTGTCGTCGTATTGACTGTCAATAGCAGATGACGTTTTTCAAGCCTTCGCTCGTTAAATATCCTTGGATTTAACTTCATCATCTCAAATTTTTCCCAAATAAGCATTGGAAAAAATCTGCAGAAGGATATGTGGTAGTCAAAAGGGCGACATTCTTCCGAATATCATTGGAGTAATTTTCGTGAGGAGAATTTTTTTTTTCTTTTTTTTTTAGTGGGTTATGTTGAGGAAAGGCCATGGTGGCCTAAACAAAGCCCTAACAAAGGAAGAAAGAAGAAAGCGAGCAGCTAAGAGGATAGAGAGATAAGATCAAGTTTATTGATCACATAATCACATAGCCCGAATAGGATCACATAGCCCAAATTGCCATTGTTTCTCCGCCAGCGAACACTACATGTAGCCCCTTTGTGACCTTGGCATACGGCGAGCTTCGGCAATTCATGAATATATTGCTAGTCATCTCTCTCCTTTCTGTTTTGCTCGCTGTTCGCTCGTGAAAAAAGCAAAACCTGACATGGAATCAAAACTAGAATGACTGAACCTTCACTTCATGTAAATGGATTGGCATTTACTTCAACGAAATGCAAGGGGGCAGCAAGGGATTATTCTGTTTGACAGGGGAGAGATTTCACTCTTGCCAAACGGTTCACTTTATGGGGGTAGAATTTTGGACTTTTTGATCGCTTTTTTTAATAGATATGCAGTCCTTAGATAACGATATCCTCAGATACCCTCTGGGCATGGTCACTTAAAAGTATGAGAACAGAACAGCGTTTTTGGCCGCTCAAATGAAGTCTTTGCGAACCCTGTATCACGCAACTTCGAGGCAGCGACATTCCCCCAATCTTTGCTTGTAACGAGCGTCGAAGATTTTCGAAATCATTGCTAGTCGTTTCTCTATTTTCTGTTGTGCTCACTGTTGGCTCGTGAAAAATGCAAAACCCGACATGGAAGCAAAACCAGAGGGGCTGAGCCTTCACTTCATGTAATGTATTGGCATTTGCTTCAACGAAATGGAAGGGGGCAGTGGTGGACTGGCATCCATGCAACCTACAGGGAGAAGCAACCAAAGGGGCACCAGTAGGTGGTTACGCTGTGGGTTCTGTAGATCACGGAAAGATCTAAAAATAGTGAGGGGGGGGGGGGGGGGGGGGCGGGGGGGGCTCAGGTGTCGACTGAAGCGAGCAAAATTGATGTCCGGGGTTTTTTTTAGAAACATTCCAATCAAAGCTGAGAAAGTGCCCCTCTCATCGCATTTGAAGCGTCAGTGCGGGTGGTAAAATTGTTAAGTGTCATGGTGTATTGTTATCAGGTTATGTGTGAATTATTTGAGCTCGACCAAATCCAAATACCTACTTTTCAGTTTTTGAGAATGTATTCCAAAATTCTACATCGACAGCTACTTTTGCAGCCTATGAAGTGAAATTATTTTTGCACAGAACTCGTAGGAATCCAGAAAGTCAACGAAAACAAGATTTATGACTGCATTCCAACCCAACAGTTATTTCTACATTTTTGAAAGTATTCCATATTTCTGAAAAAACGTGGGATGTGGGGATTCAGCTCCTGCTAGCCTATGCCCGAGCTGTCCTTGCTTTGACGCTACGGTTATGAAAACAATTTACAAAATATAAGTTGTCAGCACATCAATATGGCGAATTATAGCGAAAGCACTGAACATGTTCTTGAAGACTGTAGACTTTTCGGAAAGATATCTGGTAACATTATCTGGAGACACACATTTCAAGAGATCCCCTTCACAATCCATTAACATGAATGCCTCGAGCTTATCATTTCCAAGAGTTGACCGTAAGCGTGTGTTTTTACTTTCTTTAGCTTACTGAAAGCTCTCTCGCAGCTAACTTGGGTGAATGAAAATGTTAAAAGGTATTCATAGGCTACGAACAGGTTGGAGAATGTTTTTGTGCTTAACTAATGTATGTAAAGCATTCTGTAACAGCAAACCAAGCAAAGTTTGCAGGTTCCTTTGCAGGCAACTCGGTTTTCAAGGATACCCTTTTCCACTTCTTCTGCTGTCAGTTCAATGTCACAAATTGTCTCTTCTTCAGCTTCTTCCAAAATACTTTCCATGGCCTGAATATCATCAAAATAATCATGAAGCTTTTTACTAAAATGCTTGAAAATTGAAATGGATGAAGCAAGCTCGGGCTTCAAAGAAAAGGCAGATACACCGACAAATGATTCAACCTTTTCCAGACCCTTAACTGGTATGCTGGATCTTGAGAGCTCTTCAAATCGACTGGGGTCAAAACAAGAGATGTCCCTTATCAACTCTGAATTCGTGGAAAAGCGCTCTGTTATACCTGTTGTTATCTGGTCAATAACACGCCTGAAAACCTCTACACGAAACCTCTGTACGACATCATCTGGGATTTCATCCTGTACTTTCTGGCCGGTCATGCTCTTCCCTTTTGTGACTCTGCACTTCTTAAACTTCATCTGCATTTCTGCATCTATGCCATCTAGTTCTTGTGCTGATGAAATTTTATACCCTGTCGTTGATTTCATTGAACTTAATGTCACACAATCTGCATTTAGCTTACCGTCTTCTAAGCACTGAGGTAGTCTAGTCCTTTCATCTGCAAATAATCGGATGCATGTCGCAAATGCTGAAGACCCGAAGCAGCAAGAAAGCTGTCATCATGGTATCGAAGCAAAGCCATTCCTGCAATAAAGCATCGGCATCATTTGTTGACTTTAGAGTGAAAATTTGGTGATACTTGAACGTGATGAAGCACTTTGATCAACGTACTGTATGTTCCTTTCGAGGGATCTTCAAACGTACCTAAAATCCTCTCGAGTGCCGCTTGCTTCGACCACCAGCGTGTCTTGCCTATCTTCTGGAGCCGTTTGAGCTTCTCACTTCTAATACTATTATCCAATTAAATGCTTTTTCAGACACTCATGCGCTTGCAGGAATTAGAAAAAAATGCGGCTGTGCTTTTGAGGAGTCCAACAAGGCTTTTCACGGGTACGATATCATCAACAATGTCAGTTGCAGCTAAGTTGTGTTTATGTGCATAACACCAAATGTAAGTAAAGTTAGGGGAGATATCTTTGATGAATTTTTGGACACCTTTGTGTTCATCCCGCATATTTGCTGCGCCATCAAATGATTCACCAACAGCGTTTCTCATTTGTAGACCATGGGCCTGAATGGTTGATTCTAGCAATTTGAACAGCTCTTATTCTTTTGATCCAGTAGCTTCGCGCAATGGTAAGAGTATCTCTTTGACCTCTTCCCCGAGAACGTATCTAGCAATTATAGTTGCTTGATCAATGGTTGATGTGTCTGTGCTACCAACCATTTGCAACGAAAATTTCTGACCCCCAATCTCATCTGCTATCTTTGAACGAATCTGCTTGGATATGCAGTCCAAAATCATATTCACGGTACTTTTAGAAAGCAGGTGATTAGGTTTTCACTTCCGCGAGATGTTGCCGTTCCCAATTTGGCCAAGTTTTCTTGCCTATTGCTACCCTCTCTCGTTGCTTTTTCCAAGTGATTGCTCAGGGTGATGTCAAAATCCGCAAGTAACGAAATCATTTCAAGAGAGTTACCATGATTCACTGTCTTTTCCTGTAACGTATGAATAGCTTCATTACGATGTGCTCTATATGCGTTTAAAAACTTTAATGTTACCGGTTACTTTACGTTGCCTTTGGCTCATCATTTCCTTATCTATCAAACTTTCAATGTCCCTTGCTGCTTCAGCGTGCACAAGAGCAGTGACGGCTGCATACACAGGAATCGACACTTCAACAATTAATGCTGTTATCAATGTGTGTCCTGCTTAAATAAGAGAGAGAAAGGAAAAAGGAAATACCTAACCTATTATCAAAACTCTAAAAACTTACATTGATATCAATTGACGATAATACATGAAAACTTGAAATTTAAAGACTATTCAACTAAAATATTTTCAAGAAGTTAAGCGTGATCGCTGAAAGATTCAGCCTTTCCGATTTCCATTGGCAGATCGTTATAGATTTTAGCACCCATGGGACGGAAGGACTGGCGCGCATATTCAGTTTTGATTTTTGGGAGTTTAACGAAGCATTGGGAATTTCTAGTTTTAGTTTCGTGTTTTTGTACTTCAATGTACCCACGAAGACTACCGCAAGTTTCACCGTCTGTACACTTACGGACGAGTTTACATGCTAGGATGTTATTTGCATTTATTACGGATAAACTGTCTGATTGAGCTGTTGCATTTCCTTGTATTACTTTCACGGAGCGATTATAAAACGATGAAAGTCTGTTGGATTGGGTAGTGGTTAACTTCAGCTGCAAAATTGCACAGTGGGTGAATGTGGGCAAAATCATTAAGCGATATATTCTCTTAGCTGAGGTTACATCAAGGCAACCGCTGATTATAGCCAATAATCTTAATCTGCCTGATGCACGTTAGCACTTCTCAAAATGTGAATTAAGGCTTAAAGAGCTGTCTACTTCGATGCCGAGATATTTGTAGTGGGTGGTATTAGATGTATAAGAGCCTCGATACATAACGTTGAATGTATCACTTTGTTTGGCTATCCTCTGCTACGTACCAAAAAGAAGGGATTCAGTTTTTCCTTTATTTAGATTGATTACCGGAGCATTTTGGTCTAGCCAGTCTGCAATGACATTCAAATCAGTGGAGATCTTCGACTTAATAACTTTGATATCCTTGTCGGCAACATAGATGACAGTGTCGTCAGCATACTTAATGATTTTTGCACTGCTGATTACGTCTGTGACATTAAGAAATATTATGAATAACAGGGAACCCACGATTGAGCCTTGCGGCACTCCTGTTAGGACATCATTCGCGTTAGATAGACAGTTGTCATAGCTCACCACTACTGATCGGTTGAAAAGGTAATCTGTAAACCAAGTTAGCTCTTAATCGCGAATTCCATATTGGGGCAGATTGTCTAGCAAGTTTAAGTGACTTATCGTATCGAATGCTTCCCTTAAGTCTATAAACGCTGCACCAACCAATTTCCCTTCGTCTACATTTTTTTCGTATATCATCCAATATGAGGGTTGCTGCAAACTCCGTAGAAAGCTTAGACCTGAATCCAAGTTGAAAGGCATACAAAAACTTATTTTGCTCAATAAATGCCAAGACTTGCCGACGCACCGCCTTTTCAATTATTGTAGAAAGAACTAGAAGAACCGAAATTGGCCTACAGTTGTCAAAATTAGAGTGGGAGCCAGATTTATACGTACAATATATAAGTAAAATTTTGTAAACAGATAGATATAAGTACAATTTTTGCAAGTTTCCAATAATTTGGGAAGAGGCCTTTCTGCAGTGAAAGATTTATAAGGTGTGTCAGAGGAGCTGATATAGTATGTGCAGCATCCCTCAACAAACACGGTGGTAGATTATCAATGCCGGTTGACTTGTTACGCTTAATCGATTTAAAATATCTTTCGAGTTCTACCTTTGATACTGGCCGGAAACTAATTTTTTTGTCAGTTCTTTTACGTACAGGTCTAGGGGGCTTCCAGGCGAAGTTGCACAAAGGAATGGCTTCATGATCAGCCAGCCTTTCATAGATGTGGGAAAATTTGGTAAATCCGCTTGTGAACGCTGATTCACTGGATGCAAAGCCTAAGCACACATTGCAATATACCCCTTTCATTTCTTCTCCCTCAACTTTTACTGTGACCCAGTTTCTGACGAATTATTTGTCTTCTGCAAGCTTTCTGTAGCAAACTCTTTTCGGATCAAACGGAGTAGATTTTAACTCCTTATAGGCTGGTTGTGAAGTGTTGCTACGCACAAGATGCAATATTTGACTTAAGGGGGCCTTCCCAGAAATTCTTCAGAAAAGAGTATTTTCATTATCACAGCTTTTTATGGCTGGCATTCAACTTTTGCATGCCTTTCATTGCCATCGGTGGTGAAATTGGACTGCTCTGGCTGTCTGATGATTTCTTCACTTGCTGAAGGCTGTATAACCTGAAAATACAATGAAGGTGAGGCCGCAGATATGATAACTGTAAAGATTATAACCCTCCTTTTTGTGGACTTTGATCATTGTGCAAGTTGATGAATGTTATATCCTTTCTTTTCGAGAAACTGTGCTTAGACGTGGTGAAAAAAATTAGGAATCTTTTCGAAGGAAAGGCGCAGGCTTGATTTTAGGGAAATACTTTAATTTTGAGAAAGGATTAGAAGTTTTTTGTAGCCGGCTGTAAGATCAAAGCCAGTTTTTTTGAAACAGCCTTTTTGATTTTCAATTAAAACTAACAAGGGCTACTAATGTGAGGATACCGTTTCTCAATAAAATTAGCCCGAGGCCTACTTAGAACTAGGTTTCAATTTTTCAGGTTCTCACGGCAGTTGTGAATTCTTCGTGTGTCGCAATTCCTTGGAAAAGTAACTGTAGTGCGAAATAGATATTTGGGGTGTTTCTGCTGAGAAAAATGCAGACATGGGATCAATTGAAGTACTGCACACTTGCTTGAAGCTCTATGCCAAGAATACGTATTGCAATAAGCATTGCAAAGTAAATGCTGCACCAAATCAATTTTACAATAGCAATGCTGGTATGAATTCAATGAGGTAATAGCTTTCTTTGCTAGACTTTCTTCGATGGTAAACAGCAACACAATCTCTTCCCAAACTCCAACAGTAATCCGCCGTCATGTGCTGGTCTCATCTACCTTGATACCACTTCTCTATCATATTAATATCTTGATGAAACCTTTCTCCCTATTCATTACTAACGTCTCAAAGGTTTTCAGGAAATCTGTCGAGATGACTATGCGAGAAATGCAATTTTATACTCATGTTACACCCAAGTTCATGAAAGCTTTTGATTAAATTGTTGACCAGAGTAATGCAATCATCCTGCTTCTTACTTCCTATTACCAAGAAATTTATGACATCACTAACAAATGCTTTCCATGCATTTGCTTCCACATCATTCATAGATAAAATGAAATTAGGGTCCTTGATCAGTTTTCTAATTTGAGGTCCAGCAAATATCCCTGCTTTGATTTTTTCTTCGCTTACGCCTGGAAAGCAGCTTTGATGTACTGGAAACAGTTTCCCTCTTTGCACAAGGCTTTAACAAATTGTTTGATAAGACCTAGTTTTAGGTGAAGTGGTGGGGATACTATCTTTCTCCTGTCAACTAATGGCACATTTGTGATATTTGTATCTCCCACATTTATTTCCTTTCTAATTGGCCACTCCTTCTACACCCAAAGGTCTTGTCTGGCTCTACCATCCCAAAGACATAGAAAGCATGGATACATTGTGTAGCCACTTCGTTGACCAAGAAGAAGACAAACCATTTTTAGATCAACACATATGATCCATTGATGTTCAGTGTAGCTAATCAGCTCCAGAACAACTTTGATGTTCTCATATGTCTCCTTTGCTATAACCGAATGAGCAATGGGGATTGAACCATACATATTTCCGTTGGGTAAATGCACACACTTCAAGCTTTGCTTGAACTATCAATGAAGAGCCTCCAATGTTCTGGAATATACTGATCTATTCCCATTTCATAATAAAGACGTGGGATATTATTGCAGTGCACAAAGTTTCCTTTATTGTCAAAATATTGCAAGAGCTTGTTCTCTCTAGTCCTATAGAAAGAATTTCTTGTTGCTGGAAGTAGGAGGTTTTTTCTTTAAGCCTAGAAGCTAGAAGCTCAGATGATTCTTTTGAAAGGGAAAGATCTCGTACCAACTCATTCAATTCTGATTGCGAGAAGGTTTGTGGAGGTTCTGCTTCTAATACATAGTCTTCATCTTTGCAATTATCAGATGCAGCGCAGTTTCTCCAGAAATGTCTAAACTTAAGTTTGAATGCTCTATGAGAATGTTTGATTGCTTCTGAAAGCTCCAGCAAATGTGTAAGTATTGCAAAATGAACAGTTCAAGCGGAAATGGATGCAATGGACTTAATATTTGAGCAGGATACATTCCGAATACGCGTAGATTCTTCCTCTCAGAATTCAATTTTTTGAAGATTTCAGTAAACTGCATTTTTTCCAACTTCCTTTCAAAAATTTTGGATTACTTTCCGTGTTTAATTGGATTCAAATGGAGTTTCAAACTCTACTGAAACTTATCATTAGTGGAAGAAAATTTTTTTTTTCATTTTGATATAATCTGTAAGTACTTGTCAAGTTGATTAAATTTGAGGTAGTATTGAAAAAAAACAGCATTTCCCTCACCAAGAATCGTCATATTTCTTAAGTCGATATGAAAATGAATGGACGAGAAAGAGAAAGTGACATGCAGTTATCAAAATTAAGAGTAATATGTCAATATGAATTATGCTGCTCTCCCGGAGGCCACTGTTTTCTTATAAGATGATGGTAACATGTTCGAACCGACGTTAAGTTGGTCCTAGCAGTCTTTGCCGAAGACAATGTCAAACATTGCTCATTCTAATTGCAAGAGTGCTTTGGGGACGGCTCTCATGGGAGTTCTTTCACTTTCTTCCAATGGTGGTTTACAATTAGCTAAAAAGGAACGTAAAAATCAACGTAAAACGCAACGAATTATCAAATAACATTTGAAGTCAGAGAAGTACGCAATAACATGTCCTAGAAAGCAGACAGGCTTCCCTCTCTTCCTTAATAAAAGTAGATACACAGAGAGTTGCATGATGCCAGGTAAATATAAGTACGGTTTAGGAATGAGGGTGGAACTCTTAAGCCTGGTTCACACTGCAGCGAATAGAATAATCGTCCTAGCGAAGAAGCTATTCCCTTTAGTGTGAACCGCATCAAATAAAATAATCATATATAACTGCTTGAAATCAAATATAATGATAAAATAGAATCGCTTGAAATCAAATATAATAATAATATGTAATCGCTTGAAACATAATCGTGGCGATTATTTAAGCGAATGTATCAAAGCTTTTTGATATAATCACTTTTAATAATCGCCAGATGAAAATATTGCCCCTGTCATGTCAAGTTTTAGAAGGAAATCGGATTGATTTCTTTTGTTCTAGCTTCCGTCTGATTTGACATCGTTTTTGATTTACGAAAAGTTTTGAAAGATGCTGCTTTTTCAACATGAAAATTCATTCAGACAACCTCGTTTCATTAACCAACGTATGGTAATGACCACGGGCTATTCTATTTTCGAAAATCTCACAAACCTAGCATCTTCCTTTTCTTCGCTTTCTCTTTGTTGAATTCTCAATTCAGATGCAAGCAACAAGCAACTCATATATCTACATGTTGTCCATTTTGTTGATGCGCCAGTTTCTGCGTTTAAGCTATTCGTCAATATGAACATAATTAACTTATTTCCGGTTTCTAATCGTTTTCAAACGTAAAAATTGGCTTTTTACTGTATCATTGGATGAAACTGTCTTGTTGACTTTTCTTAGCTGAACAGAAATTAAATTTCGTTAAACCTGTGATAAAAAACGATGATCTGAGTCAATTTCAACAATTTCATATCAGGGACAATTATGCAATGAGTTGATACACTTTTCTCTACGTATTTCATGATCTAGTGGTACTTGGCTGCCATTTCGATGCTGCCAACTCCAATTCTGCTTACTTTGGGTGGATTATTCTGGTTGTTGTGGTGCATATATTATCCGTTTCACATACTTCTTTGAGTCTTGTACCACTATCGCTGGAAGTTTTATGGCATGGGTATCTGTCTAACGATTTTAGACTTTTGTCCGATAAAACTATTCTGGTGCTAGGTTCACACAATAGGACATTAAAATTATGAAGCAAGATGTTATGGAAACTGTATGAGAGATTGCTATTTAAAGTTTCTTGTAACCTCTAGAAGTTTGTTCTGCCGGAGATTGGTTGCAGATGATAGTTATTTCTGAGTTACAATCGGAAGTGCCTAGAAGTAAGCAGTTACTTCTACTTTGGAAGTGAAATATGTGTCTCTTCGTTTTATTTGCAATCATTAACCCGACCTCTCCATGAGATTTTTCTGTTGCTAAACTTTCTACGCAGTTGCATTCATCTGTTTCTATTGCTGCTATCTTTTCTTCCGTATATGTTCCTGAATTGCAACTATATTCAGATTTAGTGACTGGCAACTTAAAATGATTCGATGCAATCGCCTTGGTCTTGAAAGCATTCGCAAATCACAGGTTGGAAAATTCTAAGATTGACGAGACTTGAGCTTTGATACTTTGTTCAGTTGATTGGGGCATTTCAGTTCGTCCTGCTAGCCTCATTTGAATATCTTTAATGAGAGCAGCTCCTGCACCATTTGATTTGACGTCGTTGTCGTAATTGGTTCTTATCCACCACAAGACGAACAGCCCTCAAGGTTTCACCAGAATTTCGTTGGCCATCTAGGATGTTACCCATCCTGCAATACAACGAATTGGAGCTGAAAATGGTTCCAGACATACAAGCTGTCAATTGGTTTCTTAATTCTCCACGTGTGACTCAGTTGATGAATAATGAAATATAGAACATATTTTTTTGCTTTATCAACTTAACAGATCATTAGAGCGCCAAAATCACCTTGCTCCTTCACCTGTCGTCATCATTGCCGAAAATTCTTGATTGGATCTAAATAAGATTGAAACCCGTTCAAGTGCTTTACGACCTGCTTCAAAATATTTTGCATGGAGGAATGCGTTCACACTAACGCCAGATGTTGAATAAAGGCATTCCTTTTGTAAGTTGCAATGTAACTGGTTAAAATGAGAACCTGCAAGCATTTTTATACGGAAATGAAGTCATTTCCATTTATCTTAGCAACTGATGTAAAAATTCAAAGTTTGAGAGCAATTGTCAAGGATGAAAATTATTTTGAATCTTAGATAAAGCCTCCAATTTTTGAAGGAAATTGGCTGACAAGTTGGATTCATACTATTTCTCAGCTTCCATTCTTCACTGATAATTTAAACTTTCCACCTAACATAGCTTGGTTTTAAAACTCGGTAACTTTTCAATTTGTATGGATTAACTTTCCTTTCAAGATGTTTATTTTTACTTAACCAAATGCCAATATAATAAGTATGGTTTCTCTATTAATTTGCATGTTTGTACAGACGCAAGACACGTTTCCACTGCAGGCATAAAATTATCCTCGATCATATACGATGAATGACATTATGAAGCATACTCTTTAGAAATGAGTCCTTTCAATTGTTAATCCATTGTTGTCAACGACGTTGTAAAAGATGGTAGTTGCGATAATCTAGGCGGCATAAAAGATCTTCTTTATCCGTATAAATTCAATTAATTTCAAGCAGGAGGTAGAAATCTACCAACACCGAGGCTGATTCTTTCGCGACAAACAAAGTAGAACATCAGCGTAGCATGTGCTTGATGTGAAAGCCAATTGTGATGCATTGTAAGAACAACAACTTCTCAGGTGAAATGCAATTTGCTTTGGTTACCTTAAAAATCTAAATCATTTTGACAAACGTACCATCGCCCTTCCTACCAGCCTAGAAAGCTGTTTCATTTTAACATCATTGAAATACTCTTTAACGTGAAAAGCGAGCAATGAGATGTTTCTATTTGAGTGTCATTACGTATTTTGGATACATTTATACTGAGGATGTTTGGCGTTTCCACAACATCATGGGAGGGAAGGTCTTGATAATGAGGAATGAGATAAGAAACCTGGCCGGTAGAATTCTATGCATTCCTTTTAATTTCGCGCAGCAAAGTGCTTTATTTTACAAGTTTTTGTGCAAATCATTGAGATTCTTAAGATTAAGTGCTTTTTAAGAGTATTCAGTATCGAAATTTGTTGGTTATATTGGGTGGCTGATGCTATAACCCGAAGGAATCTCTTTGACAACGCTACCCTTCAATGCACTAAAAGATGAACAATCAATCTGCAAAATGTGAGAATCTCTTGAACGCAAACTCACAGGATGTGTGAACAAGTAATAACAGCAGTTGAAATGACACAGTCGTGTAAGATGCAACGATAATCAACTGGATGGCTTGAAAAATGAATCTCAAGGTAAAAAAAATCGCAGCTATTGCAATTAATGATATTTTTTGGAATTATTGGCGCCTATCATTGGTGACCAAGGGCGATCCTTAAATGACGTGTACTGTTACAACAATTTTTGCAAGATTAGAGGAAAGGATCTAATTAACTGCAGCATACAGTGGTGGTGTGGCCCAGTGGTTTACGCGCAGTGTTCGAACCATACGAGGTCTACTCGCGTGGGTTCGATTCCCGCCGTTGGAACCACTAACGAGAAGCCAACAGTCACCTCAGCTGTCCATCCTTCCGAGGTCGGTACATGAGTACTCAGAAGCAACTCTGAGGGCACAAGCACTAGACACACATTGATAAAAGCTAATCTAAACGCTGAAGTGTTTAATCCGGTATAGATATTCGAAATTATTTATTTGTACGATGTCCTACAACAAGTCAGCAATAATTGATAAGCAATGCCTTGCAAAGCCATTTCTGATAATGGAATTGTGTTGGAAATTGTCAAGGAGAACTACCACATTCTGTTTTGCTCGTTAAGAGCTGTTTATTAACCTGAAAATCTGCCAAGCCAAATCTTGCTTGTTTCATGAATATGACTGTCTCTTGGACGCCTTGTTTATTGACTCAACATAATGCCAACAAATAGCTGCTGAAATGGCAAATTTCGAATCCATTTGAATAGTAGCAGCACCTGAATTTTTCATGCGCAAAAAGGCGGCTTTTATTGCGACGAAATTACCTTGTGTGATTTTACAAAGGCAGCTAATGGTTTCGCTTTCACAGTCATCTTTGCTTAGTTGAATGAAATATTGGGTTACGTAAAGTGCCATTAATTATTTACATGCTCAACCAATGGTAAGCGACTTTTAAGAAACATAATAAACGAAATTTTTTTCGTAGCATACCTGCTGACTAGCTTTTTCTGAAGAGATTGCTGCTAAATCCATTAAAGCCATTGAGAGAAGGCATTACGAGTTGTAAAGGAGAGAGCTGAATTTTCATTGCAAGGTACATTCATGGTGTTCTCTTGTAATTATATCGAGTTCGTTATTCAAATGAAAAACTAACTATTCTTAAGAATGCTTATTTTCTGCTTTTGATGGCAAGCAAATAATGGTTTAGCAACTTATGTCTAAAAATATTGGCTCGTTCTTCTGTTAATGCAATGGAATTGGGACACCTTAATTGATGAAAGAAGTAATCAATCTGGTGGCCAATTTTCTGTGACTATTGTGTCAAGTTCTACGAAAACAAAATTTAATTTGCATTTTCAATGATCATTGTATCCATTGCCATTGGTAGCATAATAAACTAATTTTGCCATGCTAAAGCACAGATATTGATGGTCAAGGATCGCAAAATATCAATGTACTGCCATTGATTATTCTATGGAAATATCATGTACATTAGAAATCCAAAAAAGAAATAATTGCAAAGCACCAGCAAGGCTATATCATCTTTTCAATGTTTCCATGCATGGGACTGTTATTATGGGATTCTGGAATATTTTGGCTCTTAATGGCAATAATAGTCTCTATCTTTGTTAGCAGAGGTCATAAAGGTCCATGTTCTGGCTTGTATCGTGTCTTCTTTTTCCGATGATCTATCTTGCTGGTTTTAGGCCTTTTTTAGTGAGCTATGTAGGGGAAAGGCCACGGTGACTACAAAAAGCCCCAACAAAGGAAGAAAGAAGGAAGTGAACGGCTGAGAGGAGAGCGAGATCAGATCAAGTTTATTGATCTTAGATTTGAAAGATGGCAAGTTGTAAGATTCAGGAAAGCAAGAAGAAGGCAAGACATTCCACAAATTGCACTTTCTTGGGATGATGGATGATTTGTGAGAAAGAGTTCGTGAAGTAGGCAGTGAAACCTGGAAAGAGTGTCAATGAGTTGAGCTTCTGGTGGTCCTGACACGCCTCAGAAGAACTCCAATAATTCCCTGATCTCCTGAGAACAATGTCTGTTTAAGTATCTGTAGGAGATGGAGAGATCTCCAACTAAACGACGATGGGAGAGAGGTTGGAGCGATGTGGTGAGGTTAGGATTATTGATAAGACGAATGGCTGTGGACTGGACATTTTCGAGAAGACAGAGAGTAGATTTTGGAGCACCACCCCAGACGTGGGAGCAGTGCTCTAAAGAAAGACGGATTTGGGACCTGTAAATAGTTAGAAGGTGAGAGGATGAGAAAAGCCCGCGGGCTCTGGCGAGAAGACCGAGCTTTTGAGAAGCATGCTTAGCAAGGGAATAAATGTGAGTTTTCCAAATGAGATTAGACGATAGAGAAAGACCAAGTTGTGTGAAAGAAGTTGTTGTGTCCAGTTCATCATCATTCATGAGGACAGGTGGAAAGTTTTGGTTGTATTTACGAGAAATGGCAGTCGGTTTCGTCTTGCTTTGGTTGAACGAAACTAGGTTGTCTTTGCTCCACTTCTCAATAACTGCCAGATCATTGGAGAGAAGCGAGGCTCAAATGTTTGTTTCTGTGGAGTTGGATGTCGGTGGAAGCATGGTCATTTGGATTGAATGAAAATGAAGAACTTAGGAAGGTATCATCAGCAAAAGAGTGAATGCTAGAAGACATAGAGGTAAGTAGGTCGTTTGTGAAGAGAATGAAGATTACAGGGGAGATGACAGAGCCCTGGAATACACCAGCATTGATTGAGTGCAGATTAGAGAGGAAGCCATCCACTCTGACGGCAATCGACCTATCAGAGAGGAAGCTACCAATCCATTTAATGAGAGTGTGATGAAGAACATAGGATGCCTGTAGGATTATCACTTAGCGTACTGTCGTTTCCCTACTTAAGGGATCCTCCGTCAATGGCTGTGTTCTTCATCTTACCCAGAGTGCTTTGATTAAATTTCTCTGTGAGCACAGGCCGATTTTGAGCTCTAGACTGAAAAAGTCATTGTGAACAAGTCAATGTTGGCTTTATGGAGTGTAGGTTAAGCCTGCTAGTTTGCATGTAATGCATCAAGGTTTTGTCTCATACCATTAGACAGGTCATGCAGATGTTTATTTGTTATAGATCGGTGGTAGTAAGCCGGTAAAACAGTTTTCTTGTTTAATCTGTGTCATAGTTTAATTCTGTTTGGTTGAAACTGAAGTAATCCACGTAGAGCATAGGGAAAGGAAGACCATTTACTGGGAGCTGTGTTACTAGTCGCTCGATGATTTTCTAAGCATTTGCATTGTCAATGCTGCTCTCGTGCCTATGTTTGATATAAGGCTTACGATGCTCCTAACAATACCAACATACCTTTTTTTTGTACACGCATGCGTGAAATTTCCATACCAGGTGATCAACACAAAGCCTGGCGATCTTTTTTGAGAATCAGGAAACCCATATCAATCCAAAGTCTATAGATTAGCTCCTTACTGATTTGCGAGTAACAAGAGGGAGCACCACATGGTTCCTAGGAGATGGCATTGCCTGACTAGTGTACCTACGTCAGCAACTCGCCAATTGTTGGGTAGCAAGTTCAGTGAATGCTAAAGGAATAATGGCGGGGGTTGTACTATCGAGATATTACACAAGGTTTACAAGCTGATGTGGAGTAGTGGTGAGTAGCCCAAACAATGGACACAGTCTCTGATAATTCCGCTTGGTAAGAAAGGAGACCTAAAGAAATGCACAAGCTACCGGACGATTAGCCTTATAAGTCACCCAAGCAAGGTTCTTTTAAAAGTAATCAGTAGCCGTATGAAGATGAAAGCTGAATCCATACTAGCTGAGGAGCAAGCTGGTTTTAGGAGTGGCCGGAGTACTTTCGAGCAAATTGCTAACGTGAGAATTCTGGGAGAGAAATACCGCAGTACCCCAAATGGAACTTCATCATGAAGACCTTCATGAAAAGCACTTTCGAGCGACTGAGGCCTTCCTCTGTAAATATTTGTAATATTGATTCATTATCACAATTTCATCGATTTCAAGAAAGCATTCGATAGGGTATGGAGGGAAGCATTATGGCTTATAATGAGAAAGCACAATATGGGCACAGGACTGATGAGAGTGAAAGAATCACTTCACAGCAACAACAGCAATGCTGTGATGATGAAGAATAACAATCTTGAATGGTTTCAGACTACTGCTAGTGTGCGACAAGGCTATATCTTGACCCCTTGCCTGTTTCACATCTTCTTGGAGTGAATCATGGTGGAGGCATCAGATAATTTCTCAGGAAGAGTCAACAGTCAGTTTGCGGATGACATTGATCTCATCGTAGGTTCCAAAGAAGAGCTTGAGGATCTCACCACGCGGCTTGACACCGTTTCAAGGAAGCATGGCATGGAGATCAGTGCCGAAAGAATGAAAAGTTTGGTCCCCTCAAGAACAAATGTTAAAGATTCCTCTGATGTTCAAATCAATGTCAGCGACAAGGAATTAGAGGCAGGAAGTGCCAACTTTCAAGTACGTTGGCTCGACACTGAATGCGGATGTCACGTCGGAACAAGAAGTCAAGAAGAGACTGGCAATTGCTACAAACCAACTCGTGAAACTGAGCAGAATCTGGACATCGAGTGGAAAATCCACCGCAGTCAAGATCAGACTAATGAGATCTCTGGTAACATCGATAGCTCTGTATGGATGTGAATCGTGGACACACGGCAAAGCGCTGGCAAAAAAAACATCTGCTTTCGAGCTCCGCTGCATTAGAGCTCCGCTGCATTAGAGCTCCGCTGCTTAGGATTACGTGGAAGTAGAAAATCCCTAATATTGACGTCAAAAGGAAGATGATTATCGGAGCATATGAGCCGCTGCTGGAGAAGGCAAGGAGAAGGAAGGTGCAATGGTTTGGTAATGTCTCTAGGAAGATAAGATGGGGACTCCTGCATTCGATATCATGCACGGTAGTGTGGAGGGAAGTAGAAGAAGAGACTGACCAATGAGAACGTGGCTGACAGACATTTGTGAATGAACAGGGAAGAGTGTGGTTACATGCATTCCTGAAAGCGAGAACCGTGGACAGTGGTGAAAAATTGTGGAATCGTCAAAGTACCACTATAGCCATCAGGCTACAGGAGTGACGTGATGTGACGTGACGTGACGTGACTTGACGTGAAGGGAATAATAGGCTCCGATGCTTGCAGCGCACCTGTAAGCCGTAAGGCAATTTTCTCTCTGATTCTTCTCCCTCTTACGCACTGATGCTTGGCAAATTGGATGGTTTTCTCAAACATTGACTTAATGGTTGAAGGTAGATAGAAATGGAAGAGTTTTTATGAGGAATTTAGAAACAATGGCAATTTAACGTGTAATAATTTATTGGATTATGATGAAGGGCGAACGTTACGGATGCGGAAGAGTCTGGTAATGAGTTCTAATGACAGGAAGACGTCACTCAGAATAATTGGGAAATCTAACTTTGTCCTTGCTATTCTATCAAGGTGTAGCATGTTATATTGTCATATATTGTTAAAAATGACTCATAACTTGACAGAATTCCTGTGTCGAAACAGGCATGATGATATGATAAAACGCGAATGAATTGCAGATATGACGTGGATGCAGTTGTTCGAAGCATATTCTCACTCAGAATGTTAGAAGCCAAGAAATGAAGTACCCACATAATGACGGTTGAATTTATGGTGTTGTTTCCCGAGATGATAGAAAAATTCCACGAAAAATTGATGAGTTCAACTTCAATCAAGAATACGTGCTTAGAAATCATATGATAAGAGATTGTTTGGATTTTATGCTATTCCTAGTGAAAGAGGATTAATTCACTTAGGGCAAAAACTCATGTCTTTACCATCCAGCAACATCTGCAGTTTTTACGTGGCCACAGTGGGATCCAATGATGTAATTTTTTCCTACAGCTAATCCTAATGAACAATTATATAGTTTTTATGTTATATTGCTATAAAAGGCGACGGTCTGCTCATTCTGTTAAGTTAAAAAGGTATTGTCGGATGCAGTTAACCATCAAAAAGTAAGAAGGATAACCTGCCATATTTCATAGTAATAGCATGACGAGAAGAATGAAGCAAACCAGGGATCTTTGCTAAGAGTGATTCACGTAGGGATAGCAGCCCTATTGTTCCAACCCTTGCACATTAGAAACGAGGTAAGCGCTCCACTCGCATAGCTAGTGAATTCAAATTTTAACAGAAATTTTGTCAGAGAGGCCGAAAAGAACATTTAGAAATCGCTGTGGGCCTCTCCTTATGGAAAGGTTTCATTCAAGATTTCATATCAAAACAAAGATATCTTTTCAATTCTTCTTTAGCTAGATTACTGGACATGATTAATTCCATAGAGATCTTAATAAGGGTAGACTTACCGCACTTTTAAAAAATGAAGATGCTATGACAAAAGCAATTACCACCCTATCGCTACCCTTACATCCGAATAAAAAACATTCGAGCAGATCGAGTGTGGCAAAATAATATTTTTCATCCCAGTTTCAAATTTTTTTCTGTGTATTCTTGTCAGCGCGTTAGGACCAGTATACTCTTGCCAGACGGCTGGAGATGTGCAGTGATGAAAATTTTAAGACTTTTGATTACATAGACGATAATCTACTCTTAGCAAAACTACATGAGTTACAGTGCATTGAATTCGACATGTAACTATCTGATACATTGCAATGGATGACGTCGATGGATCCTTCGGCACGTTGTGTTGCTCAAGCGAATGGGAATACATCACAAATCATAATCAGGCCCTCAAGTCCCCTCTTACATGCTAAAGGCACTACTTTCCCAACTGCTATGATATGTCTTTAGGGGAACAAGCATGCTACCAGACATCTGTGACGATAATATTTTGTCATTTGATGTCTTTTTGGGACAACGTTGAAGTTATTCATTACAAGCAGGCACTTTCCAGTTTACTCTCGTTTGACTAATTTGATTTTCTATTAAAAGGCAATTTCTTTCTGTTTCATTTAGGCTCTTCAGGTAATCTGCCATGGGAACTATAATAAGCTATACTATCGTCAAGTCTCCATTTTGTAGAAAGATCCAGATTAAATTCTATTTCAAAAGGCAAAGGCTTACTTTCCTGATTAGCAAATGATTAAAATTTTTCCAAAATAGCGCTTATATCGTTATTTCCATTATTCAGTGAAAGAAGCAAGTTGTCATAACATCGATGAATGATAAATGGAAAATTTGTTTTCAGTTCATTTTAGCAATTACGTAATCATGGGAGGGCAGCATGGGAAACTTCCTCCAAGTGATCTCCGTGATCTATGTAACCAGACAAGTTTCGACGAGAAGGAATTGAAAACTTGGCATGACAATTTCAAGAAGGAATACCCCAGCGGCTGCATTTCAAAACAAGACTTCGTAAAATTATACCGAGGATTCTATACATCAGGAGATGCGAAGAAGTTTTCAGAACATGTGTTTAGAGTATTCGATGCAAACAATGATGGCAAAATAGGTAATCATGTACATTTATAATGCATGATGAATACATAGCTACAACTTTCAATGTCTTAATCCAAGGTCTGTTCTGTCGTTTCTCTTTTTCCACCGTTTATAGAAAGTAAGAAAGAGATCTTCCTATTGAAACAGCCCATAGCTCATGTTTTTAATACATGCATTAACCAAGCAATATTAGCCCGATGTAAGTCAGTCTTAAGTCAGTCTTAAGTCAATCTTAAGTTAATCTTAAGTCAGTCTTAAGAAGCTCAAGCTTGTCTAAGAATGGTAATTTACCATTGGAGACAGACAAGTTTATCAATGCTTACTTACCTGATAGAAATGGCTTCGTGCGAAATCCACTGTCACAAAAGAAGAGTATAACCAAAGTAGAAAGATGTGTTTGTTTTGGGATTCTCTTATCAAGTGTATTGAAAGAAGGGTCGAATGTAAAAAAAATCGGCTCATCGGTAAGTGCTTTCAGAATAGTTATTAATGCAAACAAACGGCCGGAAAATTGCTCCTTTGCTTCTTTTACTGCAGATTTCAAAGAATTTGTCTGTGCACTCTCAGTCACGACCAGAGGGACAACGAAGGAGAAGCTTCAATGGGCGTTTAGCATCTACGATATCAATGGAGATGGAAGCATTTCGTCTAGAGAGTTGATAACAATTATCAAAAGCATTAAATCCATGGCAGATGCTTTGGATGATCACAATGCAACGGACGACAAAATTCTACAAATATTCAAAACATTTGACATAAATAATGATGGTGTTCTCACATTTGAAGAATTTATGGTGGGTGCAAGAAAAGATCCTTTGTTTATGAAAATGCTCGATGATTATGTATCCACCTGATCAGACTACCTAGATTGGAGAAAATTGCTAGTAGTGGTATAAGCTTTTGCTCATGTGTATATTTTTGGACCCACAACATAAAAGGCCATCAATAAAATGTCTTTGATATAGTATATATTGCTGATAATACAGTTAGTGAACCTGTATCATCTCAACTGTATTTGCTGACTTATTCTGAATATTGAACCAGGAGCGGTGCACCTGATACAAAAATGAAGAGGAAAGCTTCCAATTTTGTACCAGTTACAAACGGTAAATTGATTCTTGTCTGGAAGTTCCATTCTTTGGTTGCCTAATCTGAAGCAGATCTTGAGAGTAAATTTGCTTGAAGTGAAAATAAAAAGCATTGAATTTCATTAGAAAAGTTATTCATAGAAGTACTACCTATCAGATTTTTTCAACGGAAAATACTGATAAGAGTAAGCGGCTTCCCTGCTAATGCATTTTGATGTCTGAGACTTAACAAAAAAGTTAGAAACTTCGCGATAGGGAATCATTTTAAAGTACAGTAGCTTCTAACTAACTTTTATGCTTAAGATCAATTTAGCTGCCAATTCATGGAAAATACTGTCGCATTTTTTCATAAGAGATACTTTTTGGGCGCAAATTGAGTCATAACTGATTTCACATCCATTGGGAAATTTTACATAAGCATATTAGTTTTGCTACATTTCTATGTCGTCATATTTTGAAAGATGCAGTAGAAAGTTCTCTTAGCCTATGCTGTCAATGTTTATCCTTCTGGCCTAGAACTCATTTAGGAGCACAGCGTGATCTCTATTGATTCACACTACGACTCCCCTGATATTTTACTCAAAGTAAAAATATAATCTTCTCAACTTATTTCACACAACTGGGTCTTGCGTCTAATCTCACTTGGTAATAACCTATCAATTCCATTGCTAAACATATATCTCAAAAGCTTGGCTTCCTCTCCAGATCCCGTGGGTTCTTTTCATCTTCTCATCTACTAATGGCCTTAGCCCCTCTCCTTAGGCCTTCCTGTCCAAAGCTGGATATTGGGAGGCAAGTATCGTTCAACTGGCACGTCACTGGCAATTTTTTCTACTATGGTCCTACGTTATTCCACTCTGTTGCAAAACTTGTTGGAAAATCCTTCTCTCTGTTGTTCTCGGTCTGCCTCTCTCCCGTTTGCCTTCAGACAGGAACCATTTTATTGCGGTCTTACATTATTGAACATCCAATCTATGAAGCACCTCACCTTCTTATCATCCCCATAATCTTACAATTCGTCTTTTTTTGGATCCACGATAAAATATTTTTACTTCTAAGATTGTCTCTTTCTGTCTTCGTCGGGGACTCGCTGTAAGCCTTCAGAGCCATGTCCAAACACAGAAAATTGCATAAAGAACTCTTCATATGTATAAAATACTCTCATAAAATCTGAAAAAGCTCGTAAAAGTAGCTTTTGTAATGTCCCCTATGAGCCTAAGAGTACATCTCTTAAGTTAGTTTCAATTGCCCTTATTTCATGGCTATGCTGCCATGTCTTCAATCGAATTTGTCATCACATCTTTCCTACTTTTGCGGACTCGTTGATTCTCTTCGGCAGCTTTGCATGCCCGTGACCTCAAAACGCTCAACTGAGCAAACTCCACGACACGCTCGACCTCAAAATGAGCAAAAAATGAAATGAACATAATTGGGTACATCCTGATGCATTCCTTGCCGATTAAATTGTTTGGTGACCAGTTGTGAAATGGAACTGCTGCGGCAAGGAACTGCACAGCTGCCCACTACACCACTTCAAAGCACTTTCCCACTATTAAACATTGATGTTAATTTCTACTTTCCTCAGTTACTATCAATATTATTGATGCTACTACTTGCACCTCTTGATCTTAGAAGAAATTGAACCACTTAAATTCTATGCAAATAGCTGAATACAGAGAAACGAAAACCCCTTCAAAGCGAAACGCTAACCTCTCTCTTGGTTTGGATATATAATGAAATGGTATGATAATATATGACAAGAATGACACACTATCCATTTACATGATTTTTCGCAGTGCTACCTAAATTTACAATATATCAACAATTTCTTTAAGATTAAGATACAATTAGAAGATTGTTACATGATACCTCTGAAGATGAATAGAAATACCGTATAACTATTAGAAATAGAAAAGCACTGGTATGAAAAAAGTGTCCAAATAAGGAATGAATCTTCTTCTTCTGGTTCTCACCTCCCGACATGGCCGAACCACCTCAATATGGCATCTCTCAGGTTTTCTTCAATACTTTCGACTCCAGCCTGTTGCCGTACTTCTTCTTTCTTCTTGTGTTCTTTAAGTGAAACTCCTTGCGCCCATCTCAACATTCTTATCTCTGTTCTGCATAGGAGTCTTTCTTCGCTCTTCTTCAAACGCCAAGTCTCAGCTCCAAGAGTAACACCGGTCGGACCACTGCACTGTAGATCTTGACTTTCAGTTTTACTGGTAACCTTGCGTCGCACAACAAAGCCGAATGATCTCTCCAATTTTGCCATGCTGCCTACACTCTTACTCTCACAGCCTTCTCACATCTTCCTGCTTCCTTTGTCACATCCCCATGTAATTAAAATGCTTGCTTTATTGGAATCTTGCGCCGTGTTCCTTAATGATCTTCAGTTTGGTCTTACTCTCTGCTCTGGAGCTCACCATGATGTCTGTCTTTTCTGCCTTCATCTTGAGTCTCTTGTTTTTCAGTACCATTTGCCATTTATTCATGCTTGTTCCCAGCTTCCTCTGTGACTCTGTGGATAAAGAGAGGTCGTCTGCACAGAGTGCTTCTCCAGGCAGTCCTTCCCTGCATTCTTCGTTGATGGTATCCAGAACCACTATGAATAGGAGTGGGCTCAGGACTGATCCTTTATGTATTCCTACTCCTATCTGGAGGCTGTCACAATCTCCGTGGGGTGTCCTGACTTTCATCGTTGCTCTCTCGTACATCCACTTGATCAGCCGTACTAGCTTTTCAGGAACTCCTTTCTTCCTTAGGCACCACCACACTAGCTCAATCGGGACTCTATCATAGGCCTTTCCCAAGTCAACGAAGGCGTGGTAGAGTTTCTTCTGTCTCTCTAAACTCTTCTCCTGTAGCTGGTGTAGTACGAAGATGGCATCCGTTGTGCCCCTGTTAGGGTGGAATTCAAAATGCATGTCATCCACTTCCACAACCTTGCGTAGGTAGCCGCTTATCCAAAATCTGCTCCATGATCTTCATCACATGCTCCAAAAGCTTGATTCTTCTGTAGTTTTTCAAAGTATATAGAGTCTCCAGTCCGCTCCTCTGCCCATATGAGTTCTAGGAGCCTGCGGATGTACAATTCTCCCTTACCTCCTAGAGCTTTCAGCATCTCCATCGCGACTTCGGACGGTCCTCCTGACTTGTCTCTCTTCATGCCCCTCGGGGCTTCTTTCCCTTCCCGCTTTATGATATCCGCTATTGGCCCTTCTATCGGGTTCACATCTTCAAGTTCCTCAAGTGGGTTTTCCTCATTCAGAAGCTTTCCGAAGTACTCCCTCCATCTCTTCTTCACTTCCTCCACCTCTGATAGCATTCTTCCCTCATCCATTATCACCATCAGGTCTCGAACATCTTGTCTTGCTTTCTGCCTCGCTTTTGCCACTTTGTAGATGGTTTTTTTCCTTCTTTGGTGTCTAGGGCCTGGTACCACTCCTCTGTTGCTTCAGATCTTGCCTTTGCCACAGCTCTTCGTGCCTCTTTCTTTGCCTCCTTCTATCCTTCCGATGCTTCTTTGGTCTTAACTGCTTGCCACTTCTTGAATGTGGTCTTTTTCTTCTGGATGGCTTTCTGGGTTTCTTCGCACTACCACGATATCTTTTCGTCCTTCTTCGCTGTTCCTGTTGTTCTTCCGCACTTTGATGTCGCTGCCTTCAGGACTGTATCCTTCAGCTTGTTCCAGTACTCTTCCACTGTTCCCGCTCTGAAATCTTTCATTTCCTGCATTACTTCCTCGGCATACTCCTTCTTCTTCTGCCCTTCCAGCAACCAGGTTTTGATTCTCACGGCCCTTGCTTTTGGTCTGATATGCATCCTTCTCTTCTTTCTGACATCCATGACTATTAGTCGGTGCTGGTATGGTGTTGCCTCTGCTGGCATTACTTTCACGTCCATCACTGCGGCTTGATCTCTTCTCGTCACTAGGAGGTAGTCTATCTGTGTTGCATCTTTTCCACTCTTGTACGTTACTCTGTGCTCCTCGCTTTTTTGGAACCCTATGTTTGCCAGCCACACGTCCAATCCTTCTGCCATCTCCAGGATTCTCTCTACCTCTTCATGCCTGATTCCGTAGCCTCAGCTTCTATGACATTCCTCGTATCCTTCTGCCTCCTCTTCAACGTGTCCATTCAGGTCACTTCCAATCATTAGATCTTCTTCTTCTGGGATGCTGCGGATCATGGCTTCCAGTTCTTCCCTGAATTCTTCTTTGTCGTCCTCCATGCACCCTTGCTGTGGTGCATAGGCCGATGCAACGTTGAGGATGTCGCTTTCCGTTGTCAGCTTCACTGCCACAACCTGTCTGATTGCCTTTGCACCTTGATGACTTTGGTCTCCATTCTGCACATAGTATTATCCTCACTCCATTCTTCCCTTTGGTAGTTCCGTGGTAGGAAAGCTTGTAGCCACTTCCCAGCTCTCTGGTGCTCGCTGCCTTCCATCTGGTCTCTTGAATGCATTCCACCTGCACTCCTCTTCTGTCTAGGAAGCCGGCGAATTCCCTCCCTCTTCCAGTCATCGATTCGATGTTCCATGATGCTTACCTGTCCTTCACAGTCCTTGGTTTGTCCACTCGCTTCTTTAACCGCAGTCGTGGTTGCTGCGGTACCCCTTGCTCACTTCTCGGTGCAGTCGAGGGGATCGACTGCCCGCGTTGGGTTTGCGGCGGATGCCCTGGCAAAATGACGACTCCTTTTTCTGACCTCCATTTAGAATATTTGCCGGGGTTGTTACGCCGGCTCGCCACGCCTGACGCAGCTCTCCTCCTTCTTCCTCTTAGACTTGGGTCCGGGCATTGGCGGAGTTAAAATAAAGAATGAATGGGGGCTAAAATCTTATTTTCATCAGTTGTACGTTGAGCTAAGGTAAGCAGAGAATTAAACTCCGGTAAGCAGAGAATTAAACTCCGTAGAATTCATATACTGAAATGTTCTCTTCATGCTGTTAGTTTTAGCTGGTGGTAAGTGTAGCTCATAGGGCTGAGGTGTACAGTATTTATGACGGTACTGTTAATTGTCAGAGCTTCTGTCAAATATTATGGAGCGTTTCCTTGCGAGCACTTGTGAATTTGATTTATTCTGTTTACAAATCATCTCTTATCCATTGTTAGCCAGGTCAGTTTACTGATTGTCGATAAAGTAATGTCCTACTTGTGCTCCTTTGTGACAACTTTGGCAGCAAAGTTATGATATATCTGCACTCCTTGCAGCTCTTTCTCACAGGAATTTTCTAAATCTACTTCACAATAGCCACAAGGAGATATATAGGATGCTTTGACTAAGCTTTTTGAATTTTTTCGGATTCATGCATTACCTAATTTTAGTCAATTGTATGAGCTTTCAATCCCATTTATTTTTCATCCTTTTCATGCATGTATCCCCTTTAAAGCTCTGATCAATAAATGACGAATGCAAGAAAAATGGATAATTTCACAGAGCAATACAAGCCAGGTTTTCCTTGATCATTGCTGTCTCCTTCAGATTGATATATAACAGAGAGGATCAGTCGTGAAGCTTTATGCAGGCCTCCTCCAACCGTTTCATTAAAGAGTCTTGTAGTTATCACTCTTAAGCCATTGATTTTTTGGCAAGCTGCATCCTGTCTGACGCACAAAGTTCTTCTAAGCATCACTGGTCAGAATGCTCTAGTGTGAATATCAACTTAGTCATAGTTAATTGTTGAAGTTTGTCTAGGCTGAATAAATGCTATTGTTTTTACTTCTATTACTGCTATCGTTATCATTGCTATTTTTAATTTTACTACTATTACTATTTGCCCCAAGTGGTACCGTGGTGTAGTGGTTAAATATGCGAAATCATATCATAGGAGCTGTGAGCTCGAAACCTATACGTGTCACAATAAAAACTCCGTTGGTGAGGAAGGCAACGAAAACCAACCTTATACAAATCTACTTCTCTACAAAAAGCTTACAGCACTATCTCTGGCTTCTGCCATGCTCGAAAGCAAGTATGCAACGCCGTTTCTCAGGTCATTAAATAGCCTTTCATCTTAGGATTTGTCTTAGCTACTTTTCATGCGACCATTTTCAATTTTTTCTAGTGAGTTATGTTGAGGAAAGGCCTTGGTGGACTATAAAAACCCCAACAATGGAAGAAGAAGAAAGCGAAAGGCTAAGAAGAGAGAGAGATCAGATCAAGTTCATCTAACTTCGATTAGAACGATGGCAAGTTGTAAGATTGAGGAGAGCAAGAAGGCAAGACTTCCATCAATTGCCTGTTCTAGGGATGAATGATGATTTCTGGCATGAAGTGCGTGAAGTAGGCAGTGAAACTTGGAAAGAGTTCAAATGAGTTTAGCTTCTGGTGGTTCAGACACGCGTCATAGGAACAGAAATAATCTCCCTAATCTCCTGAGAGCAATGCCCCTGGAAGTATTTGTAGAAGATCGAAGATCTCTAACTAAACGATGATGTGAAAGAGGTTGGAGAGATTTGGCGAGGTTAGGATTGTTAATGATACAACTAGCTTTGGACTGGACTTTGTCAAGAAGACAGAGGGTGGGTTTTAGAGCACTAACCGAGACTTGGGAGCAGTACTCTAAAGAAGGACGGATTTGGGACTTGTATATATATAGTTAGAAGGTGAGAAGATGAGACAAACCCGCGGGCTCTGGCGAGGAAACTGCACTTTTGAGATGCATGCTTTGCAAGGGAATGGATGTGAGTTGCCCAAGTGAGATTAGATGATAGAGAAAGACCAAGTTGTGTGAAAGAAGCTGAAGTGTCCAGTTCCTCGCCATTGATAAGGAACGGTGGAGAGTTTTGGTTCTGTTTGCGTGAAATGACAGTCTGTTTCGTCTTGCTTTGGTTGAACGAAACTAGGTTGTCTTTGCCCCACTTCTCAATAACTGTTAGATAATTGGAGAGAAGCGAGGCTGAAATTTTTCTGTGGAGTTGGATATTGGTGGAGGTATGGTCATTTGGATTGAATGGAAATGAAGAACTTAGGACGTTATCATCAGCAAAAGAGTGAATGCTAGAAGACGTGGAGGTGAGCAGGTCATTCATGAAGATAATGAAAAGGATAGGCGAGATGACAGAACCTAGATTGAGTGAATGATTGAGTGTAGATTAGAGAGGAATTCATCCAATTTGACGGTAATCGAACTATCAGAGAGGCAACTACCAGTCCATTTAATGAGAGTGTTGTGATGGAGACCAAGCATCGGTAGCTTAGCGAGAAGACCCTTGTCCCAAACGCGATCAATGACCTTGGAGAAATCAAGAGATACCACTCTGCCCTCACCACAGGATTCTAGAACAGAGGACCAAAAATGGATAGGATAAACAAGAAGATTACCAGTAGACGTGGCTTTTTGAAGTCCATGCTGGTGATCAGAGTGAAGATATTTGTTTCATGGAAAGTAAGAAGTTGTTTAGTGATAATGGTCTCCATTGTTTTAGATGTAAGTGAAGTGATTGCAATTGGATGATAGTTGAGTGGATTAGACTTGTCACTATATTTTTGGGATAGGAAAGAGGTGGGCTTGTTTCCATGAGGGTGGAAATGTGCCAAAATTGTAGGAAAGCTGAAATAGTTTGTTAAGAATAAGGGCAAGTTCAGGAGCACAGATGCTGAGAACTATTGCCGGAATAGCATCATTGCCTTTAGATTTGGAGGTGTCGAGCTGGAGAAGGTACAAAGATACTGATGACCTCAAAGCTATCCCGTTGGCCCAGGATTGAAAGCAATGGCAAACCCTTGTGAAACAAATAATAAGCAGTCGAATAGTCTGAATGACGATCGAGCGAACGTTGGTTCATGCACCCAACTTTGTCGTTTCTAAATTCAAACACCGGACGCCTGGGCATTGCCAGGCCAATTGGAACGTGGTTCTCCCCTGTACTTCCAGCCATTTTGTGAAGGATACAAAGCTTCTATTTTGAAATCATTCTTTATTTTCATTTTAGCTCAATGAATATTGTAATAACGCTACGCGCGTGGCCTCATTTTGCTTGCATTTTTGCTTCTGCTTCATTCATTTGCTATTCTTTCCATAAGAATCATTCTTTTTTTTCTCTTATTTTGCGTCATACCATACCACGCTCGTCTTGTGCATTGCGCAGTAGAATATGCACCCATTTCCTATATAGTAAGCACCTTGTTTCCTTTTATACCTAGCTTCCATTCAAATCAAATTTGTTTTTAATTTATAATTCAGTGACTCACGTAGACAATTATAATTAGAAAAAGAGAGCCAGAAGGAGTTCGAGCCAGAGTTAGAATCATGTGCACTGGGCACTTGCAAAAAGCTTAGCTATACATACATAAAGTACATACACACATATACTCTTGATGATATACTCTTGAGAAAACTATATCTGTGTCGATTTCTTGTTCGTCGCTCTCAACCGCTTGGAAACGTTAGGCTAACATTTTCTCGCATATAGAGCAATGGAATGATGAAGCCGCGACGTGTTCATCATAGTCAAAGAAAATTCCAGGTCACATGTTCATTTCATTTCTGGATTGAGACTGTGGTTTTTTCGACCATTCCGTTTATGAAAAACAATATTAGGACGTGCCGGGATGAGCTTGTCCCATCCTCAGCTGGTTTCAAGAAAAATTGGGGTTTCATTTCCCATTTAATGCATAAATCAAACCATAACCTTCCCATCAATTAGCTGAGGATGGGAAAAGCTCGTCCCGAAACGTTCTAGCATAGTTTTTCATTCTCTATGTAGCTCAAAAAATTGCTCTACTTGCCAGAAAGAATTTTGCAATTAGAGCAATTTCACAATATTTGCTGTGACGGAATGTCACATCTGAGATAACATCATCAGATTTCTCCCTTGCATCAGTCATTTACTTAGTTACTGCGCTTTTTTGCGTAGCTGTGCAACAATCCCATTTCATATCTCATCTTGTGGCAAAACATGCTCCACTATTACGCAAATATCCCTCATTCCAATATCGAGCATAGTACTTCGTTATAATTTCCAAGAAATTTTCCTGTTCAAATTTAAAAATATTGACTTAAATCAGGAAACGGAACCTTGCCCAGAATTATGTATGAGTCCGTGTATTAAATTTTCATCGATATTATGATAGTTGACTCGGCCAGGTATGAGTATTGAATCTCAATACTCTGTCGCACTTTAAAAAGGAAGCAAGGCTGAACGTGGAAAAAGAGTTAAATCAAGTTTGTAATTGATGCTTGCGTGTGACGGCTCGGATGAAGGAAAGAACAGCAAAATACAATGTTTAAGTCAGAGCTTTGTTCTTCAGAAATGTGTTGCCTATTTAGTACATGATTAAAGTATAATAATTGAACATATCTTTAAACAGAATGTAGATTTCAACAAAAGATGCTGTTATCAACACATGTCCTGTGAAAGTAGCAATTTCTATCAAGCCGGCAGATTTCAGCATTCGTTGGTCATATGCAAACGCCGAAGGAAGTCATACCATCAGCTGATCATCTCCACTGATATCCATCATTTATGTCAGCAACACTGCGTGAAAATCTAATTTTGAAACAGCATTGGCAACAAACCACCAATTTGTAGGCGGCAGATGGCTTTTACTCATCGTCCGGGGCAGTATCACCACTCTACCTTATCGTGCCTTCCGTTACTGTCACTTTCAGCTCTAGGGTTGAGATGCCGGCGCTTGCGGCTGGTTTGTCATTATGAACAGGGTCTGCTGGAGACTGATTTGCCAGTTTGTTCCCTGGCTATACCTGAGGATACCGTTGGAAAGGGTGCACTGCAGGCCCCACCGCCAGATAGTACAGAGACCTAAACCCATTGGTAGCGCTTTGGGAGGCGGCCTCATCAGCTGGTTTATAATCCTGGGCTGCCTGTTATGCCAGTTCGCAATTGGAGCCAATCTTAGCCAGCAGCTCCGGGGGGCTATCAGAGGCCACAGGATAGCTAAGGGAGCTTTCAAGGGATTTCAGTTTACCGCTACCACTGTCATTTTGACTGTCCCAACCACCACTGACCATTCCTTTAATATGATTCAGAATAATATAAAAAACAGCTAAACTGCCGTAACTAACGTGGCACCTATTCTCTTTTCCATTTCATTCTGCAACTTGGCAACTCTGATCACTGTCTCAAAACCTTACGGCATGATTTCCTCCCTCACCTGGATAGACCCTTTGTTCCGCAAAGAGTCTTCCACTACAGCAAGGCTGACTGAGACTCCCTTCGCACTTTTTACTCTTCTTACCCTTGGTCTTCAGGCTTTTCAAATAATCCTTCCTCTCTTGCTTCTTTCATCACCGACGCAATACTTCCTGGCATGGATCTTTTTATTCCTTCTTCTTACAAGTCTGGTAGAAATTATTCCCCTAAGTGGTTCAATTCAAAGTGCGCCAAAGCTGTGAATAACAAAAACCACGATTTCAAGGACTGGAAGAGACTTCAAACCCAACATTCAAGAACTTCTTTCATCCACTCACGCAATACTTGCTCCAAAACCATAAAAAATGCCAAATCAACATTTGTCCAAGGCATCAACAACAAAATCGCTTCCTGCCAGGCTGGCTCTCGCTCCTTTTGGTCTATGGCCAAAGTTGTCTCCTAAAACTTTTGCCAATCATCTTTCCCTCCACTAAAAAACAACTCTAATTCTCCTTCTACCACTCCTTCATCCAAGGTCAATCTTTTTGCAGTAGTCATTGCCGCCAACTCTAACCTGAACGACCAAGGGCTCAAACCACACCACCTCCCCCTTCAAAATCCACTATGTCACCCACTAAGTTCTCACACGAAAAGTCCGCCAAACCCTTCTCTAGCTTGACACCTCCCGATAAAAAGGCCCTGATGGTATTCCAGAAATAGTTCTCAATACCTATCTTCCAAAACTTGCCCCTATTCTTAAAAAACTATTTCAGCTTTCCTATACTCTTGGTACATTTCATACCTCCTGGAAACTAACCCATGTCCTTCCTATCCCAAGAAAGGTGACAAGTCTAATCCACTCAACTATCGTCTAATTGCAATCACTTCACTCATCTCGAAAACAATGGAGACCATCGTCACTAAACAACTTCTTACCTTCCTTGAAACAAAATCTTTTCTCTCATCATCAGTTTGGCTTTCGAAAAGCCACGTCTACTGGTGATCTTCTTGCTTATGCTGTCAATGTCTGGTCCTCTGCTCTAGAATCCAGTGGTGAGAGCAGAGTGATCTCTCTCGATGTCTCCAGGGCTTTTGATCGCGTTTGGCACAAGGATCTTCTTGCTAAACTACCGATGTATGGTCTCCATCACACTCTCCTTAATTGGACTGGTAGTTTCCTCTCTGATAAGTCGATTGCCGTTAGAGTGGACGGCTTCCTCTCCAATCTGCACTCAATCAATGCTGGTTTACCCCAGGGCTCTGTCATCTCCCCTGTACTCTTCATTCTCTTCATCAATGACCTGCTCACCTCCACGTCTTCTAGCATTCACTCTTTTGCTGATGATACCTTCCTAAGCTCTTCATTTTCATTCAATCCAAATGACCATGCCTCCACCGACATCTAACTCCACAGAAACAAACATTTGAGCCTCGCTTCTCTCCAATGATCTGACAGTTATTGAGAAGTGGAGCAAAGACAACCTAGTTTCGTTCAACCAAAGCAAGACGAAACCGACTGCCATTTCTCGTAAATACAACCAAAACTTTCCCCCTGTCCTCATGAATGATGATGAACTGGACACAACAACTTCTTTCACACAACTTGGTCTTTCTCTATCGTCTAATCTCATTTGGAAAACTCACATTTATTCCCTTGCTAAGCATGCTTCTCAAAAGCTCGATCTTCTCGCCAGAGCCCGCGGGCTTTTCTCATCCTCTCACCTTCTAACTATTTACAGGTCCCAAATCCGTCTTTCTTTAGAGCACTGCTCCCACGTCTGGGGTGGTGCTCCAAAATCTACTCTCTGTCTTCTCGAAAATGTCCAGTCCACAGCCATTCGTCTTATCAATAATCCTAACCTCACCACATCGCTCCAACCTCTCTCCCATCGTCGTTTAGTTGGAGATCTCTCCATCTCCTACAGATACTTAAACAGACATTGTTCTCAGGAGATCAGGGAATTATTGGAGTTCTTCTGAGGCGTGTCAGGACCACCAGAAGCTCAACTCATTGACACTCTTTCCAGGTTTCACTGCCTACTTCACGAACTCTTTCTCACAAATCATCCATCATCCCAAGAAAGTGCAATTTGTGGAATGTCTTGCCTTCTTCTTGCTTTCCTGAATCTTACAACTTGCCATCTTTCAAATCTAAGATCAATAAACTTGATCTGATCTCGCTCTCCTCTTAACCGTTCGCTTACTTCTTTCTTCCTTTGTTAGGGCTTTGTATAGACCACCGTAGCCTTTCCCCAACACAACCCACTAAAAAAAAAAAATAAAAATGAAAGATATTCGTAAATGTTTTGAGAACATCCTCAGTATGGTATTGCTTTACCTGTTTATAATGCGTTTAGACGGTAGGCCTATCAAGCGATTCGAAAACGAGAATAACGGGAGAGTTGTTTTTTGCTTGATACAGTTTATTGGCGGGCCACAGAAAAGCACTCGGCGGGCCGTTGTTTGCCTACACCTGCTATATGGCACACAGTAGTTTGGAAACATCCCATTGGACAACAAATGAAACGAATCTCTGTGTTACATATTTTCGCATTTCATCAAAACAATTCTATAGGCGGCAATCAAACAGCTCTACTTTTCATTGCCGAATCACAACATATACTCTTCAAAGTTTATTGTCGCGGCGAGTTGCGCAATATTGTTTACGTGCGTAACTAGGACAATGGGTCACGTTGGAGTCGGAGCAGTCCTATTTCATCGCTTTCCTGACGGAAGTGAGCGCCCGATTGCCAATACATGAAAGACACTGACAACGTCCCAGCGCAACTACAGCCAAATCCAAAAAAGAGGCTCTGGCTATCGTTTACGGACTCAATAAGTTCTACCAGTATCCCTACGGACGCTCTTTCATACTGGTTTCAGATCACAAGCCTTTGCTGGCACTTTTCTCTCCAAGCGAAGAAACGCCAACCCTAGCGGCAAACAGATTGGCCCGCTGGGCGTTCCTACTAAGTCAATTCGACTACAAAATAGAATTTCGCAGAGCCAGTGAGAATGCAAATGCTGATGCACTCAGTTGGTTGCCTGTCGGTTGCCTGTCGGTACAGATCCCGATTTCGACGGAGAAGAAAGAGGTGAAGACTCAGACATTGTATTTGCAATCCGTGTGTCGAGGCTTCAAGTTAATCCAGCAGATGCAGCATCACTTGCTACAGAGTCAGCTAAAGATCCGGTGATATCAGCCGTGATGCGATACGCTTGGGAAGGCTGGCCACAACAGAAAAAGCAAGATGAGGGAGCGGACATGTGAAGACTACGAGCTCTCATGAATTCGCTCTCAGTATCAAATGGATGCTTACTTCACGGCAATCGAGTGGTCATTCCTACAAGTCTACGACCACAAGTCCTAAAATTGCTACATACAGGACACTTCAGAATGGTCAGAATGAAGCAGCTGGCCAGAACCGCTGTCTATTGGCCAAATATCGATAAGGAGCAGAAATTGTACGTCATGTGGAGAACATAAATGAAAGCCACAGAAGCTGGCAGTACTTCCATGGATGCTACCTGAAAAGCCATTGAGTCGCCTTCACATCGACCATGCGATCAACTTCCTTGGATCAAACTGGCTAGCTCTCACAGAAACGTACTCAAAATATCCCTGTATCCATCCAACACAGGCGGTTACTGTAAAAGCCACAATGGATCTACTGGAACAGGACTTTGCACACCTTGGATACCCTCATACACTGATGACTGACAATAGCCAATGCATTCACATCAGAGGAGTTCCAGAGCTGGTGTAAGGAGAGGGGTATTACGCATCTCACTGGAGCACCATACCATCCAGCCACAAATGGTGCAGCTGAACGTTTGGTGCAGACCTTCAAACAGGCATTAAAGAAATCAGACCAGCCTCCACGTCAGGTACTACAAGAGTTTCTGATACAGTACATAAGAACTCCGACGTCAAACGGGTTCTCTCCCAGCGAGATGTTGAATGGAAGGCAAATACGCACAAAGATAGATACACTACTGCCTTCACCAGCCCACATCGCACAAGGGAAACAAGCCAAGGAAGCAACGAAATCCCAACAGAAAGAGGATGTTGTCCTGGTAACTCCCAGCTTCAAAGTGGGTGATCCCGTATACGCGCTCTACTTCGGACCTCGACAAGACAGAGAACCACGGTGGGTTCCTGCAGTTATCATTAAACGACATGGCACAAGAAGCTACAATATCAAAGTTGTTCCAAATGGGCCGACATGGCGACGTCACCTAGAACACTTGCATCGACGACACCAATCTATGGAAGATCGTGAACCTGCTGAAACAGCAGAGGCTGTTGTGCAACAACCAGGGCCAGTCAACCATCCAAACGAGGCACCGAGACTCAGAAGGCCACCACTGCCAGATCCCGGATGCACACCGGACCATCCGCGGACATCAAGGTGCACACCAAAACCACGAGTAAAGATGAACTTGTAACTGTGACGCCTGGCCCGTACGGCTTCAGGCTTGGTGGGGAGGTATCGCGGCGAGTTGCGCAACATTGTTTACGTGCGTAACTAGGACAATGGGTCACGGCGATGACTCATATAACCACGCTGTGCCGCTCGCACCGTCTACATTGTGCACGATGATTCTAGAACATTCCCGCTCGTACGAGAACTAATTTAAGATACTATATATACCTTTGCGGTCAAGCTCTTATATTGAATCAATGATTCTGAGTCGAAAGTATTTCAAATGCTTACTATTACGTGTGCTGGTTGAAGTTCTATCTTGAATAATGTTGGAACACTTGTTTATCATATTTTTGCTGTTGGTACTTCACTGAATACACAACATTTATCAAAACGATATTGTATGCTGCATTTCTTGAAGAATTGCAATTGAAATCATGCAGCAGTGAATCCAGGACTAGGCCCGGCCATCAAAAGGATCTTCTTTCTCCTGTTTGTCAGGGACAAAACATCTGCTCACACTTGACCATAATATTTCTCCACATTGATGGGGTCGGCGCAGACGTCACTGTCAGAGGAAAGGTCGTACGTACTTGACATTTGACGGGTTAGTATAATTCATCTATTAAACAGATGTACTGCTGACCTGGCTTGACAGTTGTCTGTCGTCAGCTAACGCATATAATACTTTTGATATATGTGTGCAGTCTAGTAGAGAGACAAAAATGTTCAAGTTCTGTCCGCTCGTCGTTCCACTGTCAAGACGTTTGCAGACTGTATCTGTCTGCATCATGATTGCATTCGTACTGTTCGGCCCTATTATTGGTAGTGTTGCCTTCCTCGCTTTGTTTTTATCGCGGTTTTGGATTTTATCTGTGATATACGCGTGCTGGATTGTTTATGATCATGAAACGCCATCGTGTGGTGGTCGACGCATACACTGGTTCAGAAAGCTTACAATCTGGCGTCATTTGAGAGATTATTTCCCAGTAACTATCATAAAAACAACGGAATTAGACCCGAAAAGGAACTACATAATGGGTTACCATCCACATGGTGTCTTTGCAGCAGGCGCTTTCATCAATTTTGCAACAGAAGGGAATTGCTTCAGCGACGACTTTGCAGGGATTACTCCTTATTTGCTTACTTTAAAGTGTAAGTTTTTTGAATACACGAGTTTAGCCATAATTTAAGCTGTTGGGTTCTCCTTGAAGAGGACGTATTTCGCAACGTACCCACGCCAGCTGTGTTTATGTAGCAAAGCTTTTGTCAAATGGGTAAAGATGGTAGCGGCTTGGAAGTCGTCCATTCAGGAATTTCCAACATCACCCAACTTTATTTCCGAATTCTAAAATTTCTGCCATTGGTTTTATTATTCAATCCTTTAAAAAGGAAATCGAAATAAAACTGACCAGAACACACTGGGACAATCATTTTGCCCCTGCTGTGAATATCGCTACCTTTGGAATTCTAGCCTAGTAGCTGTACACAAGAAATCTAGCCAAATTGGTCGTACTTTGCAAACATGCACGTAAAAAGAGCGTTTGTAAAACTCGTAAGCATCCCAGGTTGCGTAACGTTGTGGCTTATAGCTGTAAGAATACTTAGGTGTTGAGATGCTTGCTCACTGATCCTATTCTCAATGGCTTGAGCCTTATATAAAGCTTAAATTCCATTTAGAGTCAGAAGATTAGCTAGCTCTTCGTATGGCCACATTGTCAGGAAGGACCAAGACATGGCTCAGATGGAATGGCTTATCATTGTCCTAATTTCTGCATCCTGAAATTTTTCCTTCCAACCACAGCTAAGATATCACATCTATATTTGTTTGCCAGTTGATATCCCCTCTTCCTTACTTCTAAATGAAGTCCAAATTGCTTCCTAATTTGCAGTGCTCTTATAGACTCCTGAATACAAAAGGTTATTTGATCATCATATTCTTTGAGCCATTTGAAGTGAATGAAATAAGAAAGGCTTTCTCAAGGAATTTAATAAAACCTTAACTAAGGTTTCAGAAACTTTTCAAACATTGATTGAAACAATCTTGTTCAAGTGTCACAGTAATTAGTTAATGACCATATGTGCCACATGAAATGTCACAGCATTTCAAAGTAGCAGGTGAATGGTTAACTTCATAGTCATAAATTGTTATACAACACCTTACTAAACTAAGCAGAATGTAGTAATATGGTATAACACTTGAAGCTGGCTAAAAAGTGGCTTTGTAGATGCAAATTAGAAATGTCAAGTAAATCATTTCCAATACGGCTGTGATAATTCAGCATGAGAATTCATCATTTTGAAAAAATTAGAGCTTTCATAATCATTGGTTGCCTTCTCGTTATTAGTGTTGTTCAAGTTTCCATTCTTCAGAGAGATTTTGATGGCATATGGTATCTGCAATGTGTCCAAAGAAAGTATACTTAATTTGTGCTCAAAGAAAGATGGTGGAAACGCTGTCATTATTGTTGTTGGTGGTGCTGCAGAGTCTCTTGATGCACATCCAGGATCAGCAACATTAACCTTGAAAGACAGAAAAGGATTCATAAAAATGGCACTCTTGACTGGGTAATGAGTTGTTTACTTTGTAACTTTCATGGTTGTAGATGTTTTCAGTGGACATAAGTTGTCAAAAAGTTGGAAGCGTTCTGTTAAACATTTAATTAGGTGACAGATGCAACAAAATCAGAAATATCCATCTTAAGATTCAAAACCCTTTGCAGAGATTTTGACTTCTACTTTTCACTTTGACTTCTACCAAACTTCTTCTTATTTATCTTTTTCCTCTTAGCAACATATGTATAATTTAGACAGGACCTTGACTGGTGACAGCATTTGCTGAACAAGTTCAACCTGTATAAATTTGATATTGTTGTCATTATTCTCAAGAATTATCTCCCTCCAATTCTCATAGAACTGCCCTTGTACCTGCATATTCATTTGGAGAGAATGATTTGTACTGCCAAGTTAGCAACCCAAAAGGATCATGGCTGCGAAAGGTTCAGATTCAATTCATGAAGCTTGTTTCCTTTGCACCATTGTTAATCCTTGGACGAGGGATTTTTCAATATAATTTTGGACTTCTTCCATACAGACGCCCTATTACAACTGTTGGTAAGTTGCTTTTTGAGTGTGATATGAATGCAAGCTCAAGCTCAAAGAGTTGAAGAACTATTCTTTGTTTATTGTTTTTCATTATCTGCATTCTACTATTTTTATATGCCCACACACAGGATACTTTTGAAGAATTGTTTAGAACAATATCAGAAAATTTACCCTTTAATCCTTAAGTAAATCAAATTAAATCAATTAGCAGAAACTCAGTATGTGTGCTTTAGTTAGATAGAATCAAAAGCTTTGTTGTAATTTTTTTGAGTTAATGAACTCTGCATGTCATTCCCTTTTTGTGATCCAGTGCTCTTTTCTTCACCTTAGATAGCAATTGAGATTGCAGCTTAATAGTCAAGTAGCTCTTATTGAGAATTGAACACTACTCAACTTTAATGCAAATACTGAGACTTGCTTTAAAGCTTTTTGCTCCCTTTTACATTGGACACACATTGATCAAATTTATATGGAGAATTTTGTAGAACATGTATGGATCTGTTTTTCATTTGAAGCCACTGAACAGTAAATCATCTTAGGGTTGTGTATAAAAATCTTATTCCTTCTTCATTCCTAGTTGGGGCTCCCATTCCTGTGTTCAAGAGGACAAATCCTACAATGGAAGACATCAACAGAGTTCACAAAAAGTATGTTGACAGGCTGCAGACCTTGTTTGATAAGTATGCTCCTGAACAATCCAATTCTTTGCTCACTTTTGAATGAATTTCATTCAATTGAAATTTTTCAGTAAAATTTAGGAAAGATTTGAGACATTTCATGTCAACATGAACTGATTTGGTAGATAATGCATCGTAGATTCATTACGCATAGGTCTAGATGTTGTCTTCTGTTAATTTGCAAGAAGATTTTGTTCTGTTTTTGATTTTTTATTGTTAGAAAGGATGTTTCCATGACTTATGGACCCAAGTAATGTAGCAGTTTATCAAAATCAAGGAAATCTTTAGTTTAATGGAAGACAGAAGCATAATTTCTTGTTTAACAAGAAGAAGCATCGCTCAACAGTTACATGGGTGAAAACTGTGCAGATAAAAAAAATATATGGCCTATCCCCTAATGATGCTAGGTACTTTGTCTTGGTTTAAAAGCTTTGTTCATTTATAATAATTTCAGGGAAAAATTTTTCCGAGAGATCAAGAAGGAATTGATTAATGTTTCTGATCTGATTATAAAGCATTCCCAGTTTTTCTGCTTTGCATTGGGTCAACTAGGGGAAATGTGTCCAAACAAGAAACTCTGTTGCTTGTAATGCAAATTGCTTCTAATGTCTCATTTTCGCCATTTATATGTTGATAAAGTGTGTCCAATTAGAAAAATTTATAGATGGTATTTCAACTATTAGATAGTAATTTTTTTTATGAATGTATGCAGAATTACTCAAGCATCTTTGCAATACTTAAATCAACTGTGATGAATATCTAGTTAACATATTTGTATTCCACACAAAAGGCATCCATTTTTACTATGTGCTTGATCTGATACCCATAATGTGGGCATAAAAATGAAATTTCAAATCATGGTATGGATGATTCCTCCCATTTAAATCATGGTAGCAGTTTACTGCTTGTTGATTATAATCATAGTTGTAATAATAATGATAATAATAGGATATATTTAAAGTGGGTAATCTACGATAATTAACAATGTGTTAGTTAGTTTTTTACAGTAGGGCCCACTAACTTACTGTACTTTTGACAGTTTACTGCGAGATTCCCAGGTAGTCACAGTTTGCTCCTGGTGTTACTTGCCTGATGCTTCTACACCTATTCCAGATTGAACCATCATTTTGCAAGCATGCTTGAAGCCAGAACTGAATTTTGAGATCAATTTTTCTGCATTCAATAGAAGTCCCCCCCCTTTGACACATAAAAAATGAAAGCTGTGTCAATTATTTATATTTATTTAAGGCTATTGCCAATTTATATTGAATTTTTTTTTGTGATTGAAATTTTGGATGAATTGTAAATTCCATGTGCTCTTTTTTAGTAGGTTTAGTGAATTTGTTATATACACTATAGGAGCCAGTAATTCTCCACAAATCAAACAAAATAGCTGATGTCATTTATCATCAGAATCTCACCATTTGCATATTTATTATAGGCTCTTATTGAAGATTGATTTGTTCTTTCCGAAATTCATTATTAATTCATATTAGAATATCAATAGATTTGTATGCATTTTGTTTATGTCTGCTTTTATGAGTCTCTACCTTCTGCCTTCATGTGTCTGCATTGTTCTCATGATTTTGAAAAGTATTTCATTTCATTGGTAGTCACTCCTAGCCATTTGGTATTTTGTTTTTTAATTCTTTCTGTTAAGGATGAATTCGCATCTTTCAGGCAGCATCTTCTTCAAAGTCTCCTGATAGGGTAACGTGACCAATTAGTAAATCATCTCTAAGTGTATGCATTCTTGCAGATACATATTGAAACAACTCACTTCCCAAGTATGCCATTCACCACTAGATTAATGCAAATGGCCAGCTCAGTCGTAAAGCTTCATGTTTACAGATCCAACGATGTTAGGTGCCAAGATGGCTTAATGGTCATTGAATATGATAGAAAATTTGATTCATTGCATAAATTCAACAACGGGGCCAGTAGCGCTGGACACATGTGCGTGTTTTCCAGGGACCCATAAAATACAATCAATATTTAGTTACAAAGCAGAGACTAAAACTATCACAGTATGCTTGAAACCAACTTAAAAATTAAACAATTTTACAATACTCTAATGTTTGCAAAAGAAAATATGTTCCAATTTTATTTTTGAAACAACTTAGAGAGAACCCATGGCCTGGTAAGATTCGCTTATGCCGCCCGTTTGGTGCTCTGCTCTAGACTAGAATCATACGGTGAGAGCAGAGTGATCTCTCGCGATAACTCCAAGGCCTTTGGTCGCGTCTGGCACAAGGGTCTTCTCACTAAACTACCGATGTTTGGCCTCCATCACACTGTCATTAAATGGATTGGTTGCTTCCTCTCTAGTAGGTCAATTGCCGTCAGAGTGGGTGCTTCCTCTCTAATCTGCACTCAATCAATGCTGGTGTACCCCAAGGCTCTGACATCTCGCATGTCCTCTTCATTTTCTTCATAAATGACCTGCTTATCTCTACGTCTTCTAGCATTCATTCCTTTGCTGAAATTACCTTCCTAAGTTCTTCATTTTCATTAATTCCAAATGGCCATGCTTCCACCGGTACCCAACTCCACAGAAACATTTCAGCCTCTCTTCTCTCCAATGATTTGACAGTTATTGAGAAGTGGGATAAAGACAACCTAGTTTCTTTCAACCGAAGCAAGATGACACAGGCTGTCATTTCACTTAAGCACAAACCAGACTCTCCACCTGTCATCATGAATGCCGATAAACTGGAAACTTTCACATAAGTTGGTATTTCTCATTCGTCTCATCTCACTTGGAAAACTTATATCCTTTCCATTGCTAAGCATGCATCTCAAAAGCTCAGTTTCCTCGCCAGAACCCGCCGGTTTTTCTCATCCTCTTACTTTCTAACTATTTACAAGTCCCTGTTAAGTTACTTGAGAGGAGACGCTGAAAATTAGCCTGTATTTTAAGCCAACAATGCTCAATCTCAATTTACGTAATGAGCTCGTCTAATTTATACATTGAGTTGTTTACGCAAAAGCATGTGCTCTTTAAGTCTAGATCCAATGGTTCTGCTTGATTCTCCAATGTATATAAGGTGACAATGCCGGCAATCGATTTTGTCTACACAGTTCTTAACTAAACATCTCTTGGCTACTTTTGCAGCAGAGCAAGTATCACAGTTATCTGGACAGAGCTGTTTGTCTTTTGGGGCTTTGAAAACGCTTGCAGACGTTCTGCCGTTCACATAGTAAACCCGCGTGTTGCTGATTCCTGTCCGTTTGATAACTGCTTGAGTTTGCCGTTTGAGATCTTCATTGATAAATGGCATTTTGATATAAATCAGATCTTTTTCATTATCTTCTTTCTGCTCAGGGGTCTTCTTTTTGCGTAAGGTGCTTGTACGTGTACGTGCTTGTACGTGCACGTTTTTCCTTGTACGTGTGGGTGGGCCCTGGTTGTTATAGGTGAGGGTGTGCGTGAGTCCGCAGGATTTTAGGGCGTTTTCGTAGATGGGTTTCGTTTTGTTGAATTCTGTTTCGTTGCAGGATAGGTTGGAGATTCGGCGACTAATGTTGTCTGGGAGCTGTTTGATGATTCTAGGAGGATGGTTAGACTTAGTGTTGATGTATAGTGGCTGGTCATTGGGTTTTCTGTAAGGGTAGTATGTTCCGCTGTTGAGGTTGAATGTCACGTCCAGGTAGTTGACTGTCTTCATGTTTGTCTGTATTGTAATATTTAGTCCGTGGTTTTTGAAATGTCTTGTTATGTCTTTTTTTATTCGTTCTGCTGTTGGTCCTGAAATGTTCTTAAATACAGCTAATCCGTCATCTCTGTATAGTCCGATACTGTCTTTCCCGTACTTCGCGCATAAACCGTGGAGGATGTAGAGGCGAACTAGGGCCCACCCACACGTACAAGGAAAAACAGACAACGAAACATAATTTGGTACAACCCTCCATACAACCAGAACATCCGCACTAGCATCGGCTACACATTCCGCAAGCTAATCAGCAAGCATTTTCCAAAAACCCACAGATTTCACAGCATCTTCAATAAGAACAACCTAAAAATTAGTTACAGCTGCACAGAAAACATGGCCTCCATCATCAACAAACACAACAAGAAAATCCTCAACACTAAAACACCCACCCCAGCACTAAAACCATGCAACTGCCGCATAAAAGAAGACTGCCCCCTGAACAACAACTGCCTCACCACCAACATTGTCTACAACGCCAAAGTGACAACAAACGAAGACACAACCGGGAAAAACTACATAGGCGTGACTGAAGGAACATTCAAACAACGATTTACTCAACACAAACTGTCATTTAAGAACAAAAAGTACTCCAACAGCACCGAACTTTCCAAATACATCTGGCAACTTAAGGACAACGAAACAGACTACCGAGTACAATGGACTATCATCACTGCAGCCCAACCATACAACAACATCTCCAAAAGGTGCGACCTCTGTACATCGGAAAAACTATACATAATCAACGGCCACAACAATAACCCCTTGAACAAACGCTCTGAACTTATCTCCAAATGCCGACACGAGAACAAATATTATTTAATGAACAATAGCATCACCTAGACAATAGACAGTAACTTGCCAACGGCTTCTTTTATTCTAATTTTATTTTATTTTTATTCTATTTTTAACCAATTCATTTATTTTAAAACCAATGTAATTCGGAATGTGATTCAGTTATAGTCTGTCTGACGAGTGCCTTCGCACGAAACTCAGAGTAACACAGAATCAGTCTTTTCCTTTTCTGCATTTCTGCTATCAACGCTCTGTACTTTGTACATAGAGCACCATATGATGGTGAAGACAGCACCCTTTATGTGATATATATATATATATATATATATATATATATATGTATGTGTATATATATATATATTTATATATATATATATATATATATATATATATATATATATATATATATATATATATATATATATATATATATATATATATATAAATACATATATTCATATATATATATATATGTATATATATATATCACATAGAGGGTGCTGTCTTTAATACCATACAGTACTCTATGTACAAAGTACATAGCGTTGATAGCAGAAATGCAGAAAAGGAAAAGACTGATTCTGTGTTACTCTGAGTTTCGTGCAAAGGCATTCGTCAGACAGACTATAACATGTAATAGTCTGTCTGACGAGTGCCTTCGCACGAAACTCAGAGTAACAGAGAATCGGTCTTTTCCTTTTCTGCATTTCTGCTATCAACGCTCTGTACTTTGTACATAGAGCACCATATGATGGTGAAGACAGCACCCTCTATGTGATATATATCTATATATATATATATATGTATGTGTATATATATATATATTTATATATAGCAGAAATGCAGAAAAGGAAGAGACCGATTCTCTGTTACTCTGAGTTTCGTGCGAAGGCACTCGTCAGACAGACTATTACATGTTATAGTCTGACCGATTCTAGGGTGGTGAAGACAGCACCCTCTACGTGATATATTTATATATATATATATATATATAGCAGAAATGCAGAAAAGGAAGAGACCGATTCTCTGTTACTCTGAGTTTCGTGCGAAGGCACTCGTCAGACAGACTATAACTGAATCACATTCCGAATTACATTGATTTTAAACTAAATGGATTGGTTAAAAATAGAATAAAAGTAAAATAAAAGTAAAATAAAATTAGAATAAAAGAAGCCGTTGGCAAGTTACTGTCTATTGTCTAGGTGATGCTATTGTTCATTAAATAATATTTGTTCTCGTGTCGGCATTTGGAGATAAGTTCAGAGCGTTTGTTCAAGGGGTTATTGTTGTGGCCGTTGATTATGTATAGTTTTTCCGATGTACAGAGGTCGCACCTTTTGGAGATGTTGTTATATGGTTGAGCTGCAGTGATGATAGTCCATTGTACTCGGTAGTCTGTTTCGTTGTCCTTAAGTTGCCAGATGTATTTGGAAAGTTCGGTGCTGTTGGAGTACTTTTTGTTCTTAAATGACAGTTTGTGTTGAGTAAATCGTTGTTTGAATGTTCCTTCAGTCACGCCTATGTAGTTTTTCCCGGTTGTGTCTTCGTTTGTTGTCACTTTGGCGTTGTAGACAATGTTAGTGGTGAGGCAGTTGTTGTTCAGGGGGCAGTCTTCTTTTATGCGGCAGTTGCATGGTTTTAGTGCTGGGGTGGGTGTTTTAGTGTTGAGGATTTTCTTGTTGTGTTTGTTGATGATGGAGGCCATGTTTTCTGTGCAGCTGTAACTAATTTTTAGGTTGTTTTTATTGAAGATGCTGTGAAATCTGTGGGTTTTTGGAAAATGCTTGCTGATTAGCTTGCGGAATGTGTAGCCGATGTTAGTGCGGATGTTCTGGTTGTATGGAGGGTTGTACCAAATGATGTTTCGTTGTCTGCTTTTCCTTGTACGTGTGGGTGGGCCCTGGTTGTTATAGGTGAGGGTGTGCGTGAGTCCGCAGGATTTTAGGGCGTTTTCGTAGATGGGTTTCGTTTTGCTGAATTCTGTTTCGTTGCAGGATAGGTTGGAGATTCGGCGACTAATGTTGTCTGGGAGCTGTTTAATGATTCTAGGAGGATGGTTAGACTTAGTGTTGATGTATAGTGGCTGGTCGTTGGGTTTTCTGTAAGGGTAGTATGTTCCGTTGTTGAGGTTGAATGTCACGTCCAGGTAGTTGACTGTCTTCATGTTTGTCTGTATTGTAATATTTAGTCCGTGGTTTTTGAAATGTCTTGTTATGTCTTTTTTTATTCGTTCTGCTGTTGGTCCTGAAATGTTCTTAAATACAGCTAATCCGTCATCTCTGTATAGTCCGATACTGTCTTTCCCGTACTTCGCGCATAAACCGTGGAGGATGTAGAGGCCAACTAGTTCACAAATTTCTGCTCCGTCCAAGCTTCCCATGGTGACATCAAATGTGTTGTGGCCTTTCTTGATCCATGATTCGCTGTTACTGAAGAGGAGGGATTTTCTGGCGTGCATAATTATGTTGATGTCTCTTTCGGTAATGTTGCAGTGGCTTTTTGCGAAGGCGATGGCATTTTTCAGGAGACTCTCGTTTATGGATGGGTAAAAATTGTCAATGTCGAATATGATGAATTTGTGGTTTTTTTTATCCGGGATGTTGGAAAACCAGTCTATGACCGAGAGAGAGTTTTTCCATTGGTTGAGTGACGTTTTGGTTCGAATGGTGGTGTTGATGTTGGTGAGGATCTTGTTGCTGATGCGGCCTATCTCGCTTTTTGCTGGGTTGATGAGTCTGCAGGTGGGTTTGTTCTCGAAATTGTCTTTGTGGTCTTTTAGGGTTAATTCTAATTTTTAGGGTTAATTCTAATTTATTCTAATTTTATTTTACTTTTATTTTACTTTTATTCTATTTTTAACCAATCCATTTAGTTTAAAATCAATGTAATTCGGAATGTGATTCAGTTATAGTCTGTCTGACGAGTGCCTTCGCACGAAACTCAGAGTAACAGAGAATCGGTCTCTTCCTTTTCTGCATTTCTGCTATCAACGCTCTGTACTTTGTACATAGAGCACCATATGGTGGTGAAGACAGCACCCTCTATGTGATATATATATATATATATATATATATATATATATATATATATATATATATAAATACATATATTCATATATATATATATATGTATATATATATATCACATAGAGGGTGCTGTCTTTAATTCCATACAGTACTCTATGTACAAAGTACATAGCGTTGATAGCAGAAATGCAGAAAAGGAAAAGACTGATTCTCTGTTACTCTGAGTTTCGTGCAAAGGCATTCGTCAGACAGACTATAACATGTAATAGTCTGTCTGACGAGTGCCTTTGCACGAAACTCAGAGTAACAGAGAATCAGTCTTTTCCTTTTCTGCATTTCTGCTATATATATATATGTGTATATATATTGAACATTTGTGTGTGGCCATGCCTCAGATAAAATATATAAATATATGCATTTAATTACCTCAGAAAAAATTCAGTGAGAATATATTCTTCGATTAACTGAAGTAAAGCAAAAGCTCAACAGCACTGTCTAAGTTATTTTCTACAGTAAATTAGGCTCAGCTCTGAATTTAAATATACTTCATCCTAATATAAGGTACGATTCAACTGCCTCTAGCATCTGGCATGGGAATCTTTGGTCAAAGTTAGTAATGTCTTGGAGCATTCCAATAGATCATTTGGATATCCATATCCACTTCTGCTTTGGAAATTCCTTCTTGTTTGAGGAGACATTGGGATCCTCCTGATAAAACTTTTGTCCAGGTATTCTATTCGTTTTGGTGAACGACAGTAAAAGGGTGAACAACCATTAAAGTTTCCAAAGAAGGCCTCATTTGAGGAATCTGAAGGTTCAGAAAAGACATGTTGAAAAAATTATTTCTGTGTTAAGGTGAAACACGTAAGTAGTTAAGAAAAGAGAGAGCTCGGACACCTTTTTTGGGTATTAGAGAGTGAAAGTTTTACACCGCATTTCCAACCCGACCATTTTTCCCCCACAACACAATTTATTTATTTTTTCATTTAGAGTTTAAATTTACTACTGTATATAAGAGTTACAAAGTTTACCAGCAGAGTAAAAACAACAAGTCACACCAAACTCAAAGATGCATCAATCATATGTACCGTTCTCAAAGCTTGACGTTGACGCCGTCTTTAAGATTCTTGATAAAGAAAAAACAACCGGATATTATGGCGAAAAACTTGTTTTGTATTTAGAACCAAGTCCTCACAACCAAAATTTTATATCTGATGTTATAATAAAAACGAATGCACCAAAAAGTTTGAAGGAAAAGATATCTGAAGATTCAAAAATTAATGAATTTATTGTTTCAAAGGGAAAACTTAATGGAAAGAAAACAATAAAAGCATTATATCTCAAATCAGACAGCAATAGTTTTCACACCGGTTTTCCTTATGTTGCAGATTTTGATATAATGGAAGACGATTTAGTAGTAGCAAAAAAGATTGACGTTGTGCTAAAATTAGGTCATACTTATGCCGTAAGAGATGTATTTTACTTTGACACAAAATATGGTGAAAGCGGTATTGCAAGATTAAAAGATGATGAAACTAAAGAAACAGTTAGTATATATTTACCAAAATCGCTCAAACAAGATATTAAATTAACCAGAAAAATAAACAAAAAAATTTGTCATGAAAAAACAGAATATAACGGGTTTACAACTACGGATAATAAAGTAAAGGTATATCAATATAAATATACTTATGACAATTAAACTATCTGTTTACAAAATGAAAATAACAAGCCAATAATATTTCCAAACAATGAATTTTTTTTGCAAAATTTTGGTAAATTGTGAAATAAATAACAATAACCACTACCATAACCATATCTAGTGTAAAATCGACCATACGCGTCATGAAATGAGCTGTGATCATGACAAAATGTGTATCTAGATAAGAATGCTTCTAAACAACATGTTATTCTACCAATTTATATACTAATGTCAAAATTTAATTTATTTATTTTAAAAAAATAAAATACAAGATACTAATATACATTCGTTTGAAAAATAAAATTACTAAAATGTCTACAATCTATCACCCATATAGAGTAAAGTTGACGGCTGGACAAGCCGAATCAGTTGCAAAAGCAATGAAACATAAAACGCCAATAACTCTTAGGTTGACATATAACAATCTTATGAGAGGCGATGAAACGGTAAATCTTACTCAATCTCAAATTAATAAGCTTGAAAAAGCAAAAAATAAAGGTGTAGGAGCTGATATTAAAATTAGTAAGGCTCAACTCAGAAAATTTGCAACAAGCGGAGGAAGCATTATGAATTTGTTCAAAATAGTAAGCGGTGTTGCTAGAAAAATATTACCAAAAATCTTGGCCCCACTTGCAACGGGTGCAGTTTCTGGTTTAGGAGAGACCGCAATTAAAAAAGCAGTCGGTGGTTCTTTTCAATTATCACCAGAACATGTTAAAATGGTAGTAGATACACCAGAAATTGATAAATTCGTTGAACGCAGAGTCAAGCAAAGAATGAGGCCGCCATATTTCTTAGAGCACGAGGCAAGACTAATCAATCACGTGACATGAAATTAACATAACAGGGATACAAGATAATGAGTAATAATCATGATGAGGTACACATAACGCTAAGCTAATGTATCTTTAACACTCCCACTCGTTAGGTGTAACCAACCAAACAAAGAATAAACATATCGTATATAAAGAAGGTAAGTTAAATGTTCTCAGAACGCTGAGTTTAGTTCGCTCAAAGTTATTGTTCTGCTATAATTCCCAATTTGTTACATAGATCTTGAAATCTTGGTCGACTGAGTCCTTTAGTCATAATATCTGCGAGCATGTCCGTAGTTGGACAATAATCTACTTCAATCTCTTTCTTTTGTACAAGATCTCTCACAAAATGGTATCTGATATCTATATGCTTGGTACGAGCATGGTTTTCAGGGTTTTTTGTAAGAGCTATTGCACCTTGGTTGTCTTCGTACAGCACATAGTTTTCCTGATTATATCCCAGGTCTTTAACGAAAGATTTTAACCAAACGAGTTCTTGAGCGGCAAGTGAAAGAGCAATGTATGCAGCTTTTGTGGACGAGAGAGCCACGATTTCTTGACGCTTACTGCGCCAGCTAACTAGACCACCGCAAACTGTAAATGTGTAACCAGATGTAGATTTTCTTTCTGTAACGTCTGCGCCCCAATCGGCATCTGTGAATCCAGTTACATTAACAGCGGTTTGATTTGAAGCATTGAACTCTAAGCCGACATCCAGAGTTCCTTTGATGTATCTTAGAACTCGTTTCAAGGCTTTCCAGTGTTCCTGGCCTGGATTTGACAGGAAATTTCCTAAGATTCCCAATGCAGTTGCTAGGTCAGGTCGTGTCATAGTCATTGCGTAGGTAAGACATCCGACTGCAGCTTGATAGTCTGTCAAGTTCATTGGGGTTTCTTCAGCCTTTAATTTTGTGAGTGTGTTGTTTGGCTCTATAGGTGTAGCCACCGGTTTACAGTCTTTCATCTGAAAGCGTTCAAGTACCTTTTCTAGGTAATTTCTTTGTGAAATTCTCAACATATGCTCCTTTCTTTTTCTTGAAATATTCATCCCAAGAATGTGGTGAGCTAGGTCTTGCATTTCAAATTTCTTTTCCATTTCTTTCTTCTCGTTTTTCATCATTTCTTTATCATTGCAAGCCATTATTATATCGTCCACGTGTAGAAAAATGATCATGGTACTTTTCTTCTGATTCTTTATGATATTCTTTACATAAACACATTGGTCTGCCTTGTTTTGAATATAGCCATGATCTTTGAAATATTCATCGATTACATTATTCCAGCAGCGGGCCGACTGCTTTAAACCGTAAAGGCTTTTGTGTAATTTGCACACATAATCAGGGTGCTTCTGATCTACATAGCCTTCTGGTTGTTGCATGTAGATCTCTTCAGTGAGTTTTCCATTGAGAAAGGCCGTCTTTACATCCATTTGGTGTACTTCCATATCCATAGCATTTGCGATTGCTAGGATAGTTCTCAGAGAGTTTGCTCTTGCTACAGGAGCAAAAACCTCTTCATAGTCAAGACCATATTTCTGGGAAAAACCTTGTGCAACAAATCTTGCTTTATATCGGTTGATGGTGCCATCAGGACCATGTTTATGTTTGAACACCCACTTTGATCCAACAACATTCTTTTTGGTTGGAAGTGGCACAAGAGTCCAAGTTTCATTCTTTAGCAGTGAATTGTATTCCGCATTTGTTGCTTTCTTCCATTCCTTGGCATTTTGTCCTGTCCATGCCTCTCTCATCCCTTTTGGCTCTTGAACTGACAGGGTTGAGACTGCAGATAGGACAGTATCATTTTCATTGTTTTCTTCATCATTTGATTCATCTTCAAATATAAGTTGGTCACCATTAATCCATTTTCCATATCTATCTGGCTGCTTTCTTTCTCTCAATGATCGTCTAATATTATTCTCATTTTCTCCCACTGGTTGCATGCACTGTGCTGGTTGTTCTGGTTGATTTGGCTCTTCTGCATCAGCTTCATTTTCTTCAGCTGGATATATCATGTTGAAGTCCTTTTCAAAGTTGAGGTATACATCTACACTTTCCATTCTAATTAGCTCATTATCTGCATTTTGGAAATCATTTTCATTAAATTTTACATCACGGCTTACAGTTATCTTCTTAGTAATTGGATTGTACATTCTATAGCCATAACAATTATCTGCATAGCCAAGAAAAATACATCTTTGTGACTTCATATCTAGCTTCTTTCGATTCTCCTTTGGTATATGGACATAGCCATTACAACCAAATACCTTCAGATGTGAGATGATTGGCTTCTTGCCAAACCAAATTTCATGTGGGGTATGACCTTTCAATACGCTTGTAGGACATCTATTCCTCAGGTAAGCTGCGGTGTTGACAGCATCTGCCCAGAAACGTAGAGGTATCTTTGCATGGAATAGCATAGATCTAGCACTCTCTAATAGTGTCCGGTTCATCCGTTCGGCCACTCCATTATGCTGGGGAGTTCTAGCAACAGTAAGCTCATGGATAATTCCACGTTGCTTGCAGAAATTTTCAAAATCATTTGAAGTATATTCCCCGCCATTGTCAGATCTTATGCGTTTTAACTTTCTTTCTGTGAAGTTTTCTGCCATCTGTATATATTGTTTAAATTTTGATAAGACTTCAGATTTCTTTTCAAGGAAATACACAACTGTATACCTGGACTTGTCATCAATGAAAGTCAATATATACTTTGCCCCTCCATCAGAGGTGATCTGCATAGGCCCACAGACATCAGAGTGAACTAGGTCAAGTATCTCAGCAGCAGGCTCTGTTCCCTTTTTAGAAAAAGGGTCTCTAGTTTGCTTGCCCAAGGCACATCCTTCACAATCTCTATTAAATTCAGATGATTCTGTCTTCATGCCATGGACTATTTCTTTTTCAGACATCATCTTCACATTGTCATAGCCCAAATGACCTAGGCGTAGGTGCCAGAGTTCTAGCGTCTTTTTATTTTCAGATTTGGCAATGTTTGCTTCTGAACATATAATTTCATTTTCTGTGTCTAAAATGAAAGCATTTCCTTCTCTTTGACCAATAGCTAAAATGCCATTTCCTTTAGAAATTTCACATTTTTCTCCATCAAAGGTTACCATTCCTCCATTCTCAGTAATTGTTGATACTGAAATCAAGTTCCTTTTTAGTTCAGGAACATGAAGAACCTTTTCAAACTTGATATTTTTATGCTCATTGTTGGGTAATTTGCATTTCATTATTATGCTACCATGTCCTTTAACATCTATTTGCTGGTTGTTTGCCAAGTATACTTTCTTTGGATTCTGAAATTCTTCATACTGAACCATGTCTGTTTCACTGGATGTCATATGTTGTGTTGCCCCTGAATCTATAATCCAGGTCTGTTGGTTGTCTGTTCCAACAGATAGTGCATCAGATATCATTAGTGTCTGCACTGTATTGTCAGCAGATGCTTTCCTGTTACCATTATTTCCTCTACCTCTTCCCCTTGCCTTTTGGTTTTGAGGTTTGCTCCAGCAGTCTTTTGACAAGTGTCCAGGTTTATTGCAATTAAAACACTTTCTGGTTTCAGCTGTTTGAGGTCTTTTAGCTCTGGGATTCTGGGTGAATTTTCCAACAGCTAGAACATTTTCAGACATCCCTCCTTCTGCTATTGCACTACGATCAGCTACTGTTAGTATAAGACCTTTCACTTTTTCCCATGACAGCTTATCTTCTCCCAGTGTGTCCAGCGTTGTACGTAGGCTATTGTAGGACGATGGTAATTTTCCAAGTACAATCTCACAGAAAACTTGTTCTGACATTGTTCCTCCCATCTCCAATAATTGATCTCTCAGCCTGCATATCTTATCTAAAAATTCAAGTGCATTATCCCCTTCTTGCATTCTTGTGTAGGATATTTTATCTCTCAAATCAATCCTTCTTACAAGGGATTTCCGTTGGAATTGATCCTTGAGAGTTTTCCAAGCTCCTGCAGCGGTTCTACAATTTCTAACGTGGATAAGCTGACTGTCACTTACATGCATAGAAATAATTGCTCGTGCTTCATTATCTTTTTCCTTGAAAGCTGCTTGTGCGGCATTGTTAGCCCCATCTTCTAATTGAATTTTACCAGTAGCATATCCGAATATTTTTCTTGCAGTCAGTAACATCTCCATTCTAAATTTCCAATTATCGTAATTCGTCCCATCTAGGGCTGCAATCTTCACGCTTCCATCAAACTTCTCCATGATGAAGCTATTGATCAATAGATCAAATTTATTTATCTACGATGCTCTGACTGGGCTCTCTGGGCCCATAACCTGATAAATTCGTTGAACGCAGAGTCAAGCAAAGAATGAGGCCGCCATATTTCTTAGAGCACGAGGCAAGACTAATCAATCACGTGACATGAAATTAACATAACAGGGATACAAGATAATGAGTAATAATCATGATGAGGTACACATAACGCTAAGCTAATGTATCTTTAACAGAAATTAGGGAACAAATCAAACAACTATTACCTGTAGCACAACAAAAGAAGCTAGTAAATTCATATAAAAGCGGTAGCGGGTTGGTTTTAAAAATAGGAAGGGGACAAAAAGGTGGATTCCTAGGCACTTTGTTGGCAGGAATTGGAATACCATTAATTGCAAAGTTGCTTGGTGCATGTCATGGAGATGGTGAAGATGATACGTCAAGAATGTTTGAATCACTGCTGCCACTAATTGATCAAGGCGAAATAGATGTTACCCAATCAGGAAATGGTTTAGTAATTAGATCACAACCAACTAAAAGTGGGGGTACAGTTATACCAGCTTTGAAATATTTATTAAATGGAAATAAAAAAAAAGGATCAGGACTTCTTTTAGGGCCAAACAGCCCATTTAGCCAAATACCTTTGTTGGGGGCTCTGTTGTAAGTAAACCAGAATTTATAAATCATCCAATATCTAATTTTGAAATAATGAATTGGGTTGAATACTTGAAAATCAAAAATTTTAAAGGAGTTATATCACGAGATGAGATTCCAACAAAAGTAAAAAATATACCAGGCCAATGTTTTATCAAAAATTTGGATGACACCGAAGGGCCAGGAACACATTGGGTAGCCGTAAAAATAACAGCAGACTTTGTCAATTATTTCGATAGTTGTGGAATGCAACCACCACAAGAATTGATAAACTTATGTTATACATTTAATAAGTTATATAAATATGAATCAAACCAGTTTCAAGATTTGAGCAGCGTTTTATGTGGATATTATTGCTTGTATTCCTTAAAAGAGTTTGGGAGAAATAATTATTTTAATGTAGTAAAAAAGTTCATATTAATTTATAAAAATTAATTAATTAATTAATTTATGAATTTATAAAAAATTGTGCCGCTGGACATTGGTTGATATCTGACAACAGTTCATCTAAGGTTGCTGCATATGGTGTTTTATCAGGAACAAATGATGAATCATTACAGTATCAAGGTTTTGGTGAAAGAAAAAACATTGTAAAATATTCTGACGCAGAAAGACCAACTTCAGGAGCAGGATTAATTAACGGCAAATACCACTATCTTACCTTTGATGGCGCAAATGATAGAATGAAATGTAATATGAATTTGAATATATCAAGTGGGGATAAAACGCTGTCAATAACTGTTGTTTATAGACTAACGTCTTATGGTACTGGCGTTGGATTTAAAAATGGTATTATTGGAAATGATAATGCAGGATGGGATCATTTTATTTGTATGAATGATAGTAAAAACTTTATTGTAAGCAACGCAAAAAAAGAATATACATCATACAACGGCGGTGATTATATAACAATTTTAACATTTCCAACAAAAGCTAGCCCAGCCGAGTTGAATAAGTGGATTGTTGTAACAGTTACATGGTCACCCCAATTAGGTGCAAACGGATCACAAGTATGGTGTAACGGACAAAAGCTCAGAAACTTTACTGCAAAAGAAAACGCGGCTGCTACAAATTTTGCTATAGGTAGTGTGAGCGCAAACAGCGTAGCAGCACCACTAGCTGGTGATATTGCAGAATTGATAATATTTAAAAAAGAAGACGAATTAAATAATGCTTCAACAATAAAAAGAATTCAGAAACATTTGTTGGATAAATATGCTATTACGCATGAGCCAATGCTTTCAATGTAAAAAATAAAAAGTAAAACGTAAAAAAGTAAAAAAAATTTTTTTTTGTAAAATTATTTGTTAGTATTTTAGTTAGTTTTTTTTGTTGTGTCTTTTTTTTTGTTTTTGTTTTTCTTAAAATGTCAATTTAACTGAGCCAGAAATAGGATCTGATGTTATTTGTCTGTCATACAAAACTACTGCCTTCCACACATAAGCTGTTGGTGCTCCATCAAGAGTGTATGAAAACTTTAATTTATGTGCTCCATCAATCATATCATTTCTTTGATCTTTTAAGTCAAAGAAGAATGCTGAATGAAGATCTTTAAACAACGTTCTATCAATGAAGCTACCTTCAGACGTACCATCGTTTATAAATCTTTGATATTCAATAAATCGTTTGTATACTCTTGTTAATTCATTTTTTGGATTAAGTTCAACCCGTGGATAATAAACACCATTTCCTAACTCCAACTGTGCTCTTGTCACTTGTCTTCCACCGGGAATATTATATGTGTCATAATGAAAGCTATTTTTTGTTACGTTGCCATCTTTTGTTGAATCAACTGCGTACAACATAACAAATCTTGGTTTTTCAATACTACTTGAGATATCAAATGTACCAGTTTGCAGCGTAGACACTGGTGATGTCTCAACTCTATCAGCCAAATATCCCCATGTTCTTTGTTCAGTCAATTCTGAACTAAATTTTTTCATCCCAGCTGAATTCAACTCCATCTTTGGAACCCAAAATCTCATTTTTGTAACAACATATCTACCTTCAGCAGCTGCTGCATCTTTGTGCAAGACATTTTTATATCTTTCAATAGTAATGTTCAACTCCATTTTACTAGTTGGGTAAACCACATCTTGTGACGCAGCAAAGAAACTATACTTATTTAATGGCACGATAAGATTAACACCACCAGCAGCATTAGTAAGTGCAGCTAGACTAGCAAAACCAGTATTTGCAGTACGACTAGCAGTGCCAGTTCCACTATCAGGATAAAACAATGTACTTGATGCTTGAGCAAGATAAGCGCTTGAATATTCTGCTTTATTTCTAATCGCGACACTTTCATTTACATTTGGTGTATCAATAACCTGAACACCTCCATACTTTACATTCAGCTCTCTGATGATTGAATAGGCATCTGATGCAAATATGATATTATCAGCAGCGGCATAAGTTGTACCATCTGCTCTCTTGTTAACTTCGACATCAATTTCAAGATAAGAATTATACCAATCATTGGGAGCAGTTACTTCACCAGTTGAATCTACATAAAACTTGTATGAGTTTTTGTTTTGTGTTGCCCCATTTGCTGGAAGTTTAATTGGATTTTGAAGGTCATATACAACCTCCTCATACCTTTCTAGAAAATCACCTTGTTTGTATTCCATTACTTTGACTTTGACTTTGTTAATTGTATAGCATATATATAGATAGTGTCCAAATAAAAATAATTTTTAAAAAAAATAATTAATTGAAAATTTACATAGATTGAGTCAACTGTTGTTTTACGTTTTCAATTTCTGATGATTTGACAGGTAAAGGCAAAGAGTCTACTTTTTTTAAGCTGCCTACAATTTTGGCGTCACTATTTGGAGATGGCTTGTTTTCTCTAACAATACTTGGAGCAGATAATTTATTTACAACTTTGTCTGCAGCACTTTTGCCAAGAGCTCCGCAAACTTTTCGACACCTGCTGTAGCAGCTTTTTTAGCAACTTCTTTAGAAAACTTTGAAGTTGCAAGTGATGTAATTTTTTTACCTGTTGACTTAAAAATGTCCAACAAGCCTTCGCCATTAATTGGATTTTGTGGGGCAACATATTTTATTCTATTATATTTTTTTGTTTGGTTCATTCTTTGTCTACTGATTTTATTACAACTGTTAAACCAACTGGTACTTCGTTGAAATCGATTGGTCTATTTATTGCGTCTGTCATATATATCCTTACCTGAGATATAATATTTGTATTTAATTTATTATATAATCTTCTTCTTGGCTCTATTTTAAAAGGAAAAGCATGTGAAATATCTGACGTGTCAAACGAATATAAAACATCTTTTGACACTCCAGTGTCCAAAGAATCATCTATCAACGATGTTTTAATTTTTACTTTATCAACAGAATTGTAATGTTGGGCAACGCTTGCCCAAACTGAGATGTTGTTATATCAATTTTTGTAAACCCAATAATATCATTAAAGTTTCTATCTGTACCTCTAAGATCAACACTATACCCCATTGATAGCAACAAAAATACTCTAAATCTAGAAGTACTGAATGTTAATTTGATACCAGGAGTCTTACCATCTACTGTATGACCATTTGCTCTTATAGAACTATCAATATGATTATTCAAATCATCATAATCATAAATTCCATCTGGAAAAGTAATTATAGTGTTGGTTTTCCAGCATCATGAGAATAGCTAATTATATTATTATTATATGTTGAATTGATGCTATACCACGAATAATGACCATTAAATTTATCAAGCGCAATATAATGTTCTTTATTTTTATCCAAAATAAGATTTGGAATATGTTTTATTGTAAAATCACCTGGTTTTGATCCAGCGATTCCATCAGTTGAACTGAAAACAAACGGTCTTTCTAACTCTTTCATTTTTGTTGGTGTTTTATGTATATTGTATATATTTTTAATATTTTAAATTAATTTGATTTAAATGATTTTTTACTGTTAACCTTTTTTTATCTTCACTTGTTATTACATTTTTTGCTGCTGCAATATCAATTAGTTCAACTATTTCATTTCTTATATCTAAACTATTGTTACCAGCACGTCGGGTGCCGAGTAAAAGATTTAACCGCATCAAAATATCTTTTGGGATGTCTGGTATCAAAGTAACAGTGGATCCACCTAGTAGTTTTTGTTTGCCTGAACCTGTACTTTTTTTAAACCAGAAAAGCAAGTCAAATCTTTGAAAATATCTTTTGCTTCTGATGTGTACTCAACTTTTGGGTTAAACCTTTTTGTTAACAAATCTATAAGAGAACTATCAACAACATTATCCATTACTGGTGCTCCAAAATCCACTCTCTGTCTTCTCAACAAGGTCCAGTCCAAAGCCATTCGTCTCATCAATAATCCTAACCTCACCAAATCGCTCCAACCTCTTTTCCATCGTCGTTTAGTTGGAGATCTCTCCATCTTTTACAGATACTTTAACGGACATTGTTCTCAGGAGATCAGGGATATCATTCCAGTTCCTCTGAGGCGCGTCAGGACCACCAGAAGCTCAACTCATTCACACTCTTTCCAAGTTTCACTGCCTAATCCACGAACTCTATCTCACAAATCATCATTCATCCCAAGAACATGCAACTTATGGAACGTCGTGCCTTCTTCTTGCTTTCCTGAGTCCTACAACTTGCCATCTTTCAAATCTAATGTAAATAAACTTGATCTTAACTCTCTATCCTCTTAGCTGCTGACTTTCTTCTTTCTTCCTTTGTTGGGGCTTTGTATAGGTCACCATGGCCTTTCCTCAACACAACCCACTAAAAAAAAAAAAAAAAATTACACTGTTTCCAGCCTTGTCTTTAACACTAAGTCTATTCATTCTGAGTTTAGCTGGATCAATATATACATGACCAAAGAATCCACCTTTTGACAACTTGTAAGCCTTTCTTTTTCTTTGTTGCCCAAACCCATTTCCAATTAATTCTGATAAGTCTGTAGACATTGTTGCGTCTAATATTTTTTTATATTTTCTTAATGTAGCTAAATCTTCATCAAGTCTATCCCTTTTCTCAACACTTTTAGCCGCACTTTTACGTCCACCAACAGATTTTTGTGCTTTTGTTACTTTTTGGTTTATCATTTCTAATTCATCTTTTGCTATATTTGGAAATTCATTAGCACTTGGTAAACCATAAGTTCTTAGAAATTCTGGATCAAATTTTTTATCAAAATTAATTATTATTGGTTGCTTTGGTTGTGTTGGTCGCTTTGGTGTCTCAAGCGCTGGTGGTGGCTCTGGTGACTCAATTGCTAGTTGCGGTTGGGCAAGCATTAGAGCTAGTTGGTTTTCTCTCAGTTGACCTAATATTTCGTCTTGTCTTTTATCTATATCAGTTATTTGTTTCCCAACTTTACCAACTTCTCTTGTAATTGCAGCAGCAACCTTTTCTCCTTCTTCCATGATTCCAAGTTGCAAATTTTTATAAACCCTTACACCATCTTTAACTTGGTCAACAATATTTGTTGCTGTAGCTTCTTTTTTAATTATACTTTTCAATTTGTTCAGATCCATACTTTTTGATTTTCATATACTTATATATACTTATATTGTTTATAAAAATTCAAAATATTAAAATATTTAAGTAACTATAGAGTACTTATCTTTGGACTTAACTAACTGTAAGTTACTTATCTACCCTAAATTTTGAGTGTCCTTTTTAAGTAACTATATAGTATTTGTCTTTGGACTTAACGTACTGACAGTTACTTATCTTTGGACTTAACGTACAGTCAGTTACTTATCTAACTTAAATTTTGACACCCTTTTTTAAGTTGCTTACACTTACTTAAATATTTTAGAATTTAAAATTATAAATTTTGTAACCTATGTTGCCTACCTTGTAGGCTTAAAGGGTAAATCAAAATGAAGATTCCAAATTATGATTGTGAGTTGGTTGCTGACAAAACAAAGCATAAATCATTGTTGGGCACTGATTTTAGAATGCTTGTTTGTGGAAGTTCTGGTTGTGGAAAAACAAATACTTTAATGCATATCATTAAAAAACCGTTATGTTATTATGATCAGATTATCATATATACACCTAATAAAGATCAAGACAAGTTAGTCTCACTAAAAAATAAATTTTCTCAAGTTTCTCAACTAGTGGGTCACCAAGTCTTGTTGTTGTGCGGACAAGAAGATATATTAAATACAGATGAATATGAATCTAATGATTGTGTAAAGCTTGTCGTATTTGATGATCTAATGAACGCCGACAAAAAAATACAAGCAAAGATTGCAAGCCATTTTACTGATAGTAGACATCACAAAATTTGTCCAGTCTACTTGAATCAATCATATTTTACAATACCAAAAGACATAAGAACAAATTGCTCCAAAGTTATTGTCTATGATCCTCCAACAGATGGCGAAAAAGCAAGAATTTCAAAAGAATGTAGATTTGACAAGTGCAAATTTGAGGGTCTTGATAAACACGATTTTCTATTTATAGATCAAAATAAAAAGGAGTTGTTTAAAAATTTCGATCAATTAATTAAAACAATTTAAATAATTTGAAAATTTGTATTCCTGTATATGTATAGACAAAAAGACTTTGATTATGGAAATGTATTGTGTAAAATGCAAAAGAAAAACTCCATCTTTAAATATAAGGACAGCAACCACAAAAATAATAGATCCGTAGTAAAAGGTGAGTGCAAAATATGTGGTACATCAAAAAATTGTTTTACTAGAAGTAAAGCTGGTGGATAGTTTGATATTCATTCTTTGATCGGTAAATTACCAAAACCAAAAGCTGGTTGGACACCTACTAATTATAAATACATGGGACCATTTAATCCATTAGATAAACAATTAGAATACAACCCAGAAACTGGTGAAATTACTAAATGGATAGTTCCTCCTTTTAACAAAGTTGATGAAATTTCAGCACACCATGATGTTTGTTATTCAAGAGGCGTTGATAAAAACGAATGTGACAAAAAAATGGTTTCTGAATTGGATAAGATACCTTATGGTGAGCTGCCAAAAATGGGTATGTTTGCTAGAAAAGTTATCAACACCAAACAAAAACTTGGACTAGGTGTTTTTAAAAAAAAAGTTCAAAAAATTGGAATGAACAGTTAGCAGATGAGTTACGCAAACCAATTATAAGAAAGTTTAAAAAGAGAAAAGTTATTTTTGGTAATATTGATGATATTTGGATTGCTGACTTGGTTGATATGCAACAACTTAAAAGCTACAACCATGGATTTAGGTATATTTTAAATGTTATTGATGTATTTTCAAAATTTGTATGGAGTGTTCCTATAAAAGATAAAACAGGTAAAACAATTACCAATACATTTGAATCTATTGTTAAAACTAGCAAGAGGAAACCTAAAACATTGTGGGTTGATAATGGATCTGAATTTTATAACAACGTATTTAAAAAATGGCTGGTTGAGAATGAAGTTAAAATGTATAGTACATTTAATGAAGGTAAGGCCGTTGTTATTGAAGGATTTAATCGTACATTAAAAAATAAAATGTATAAATGTTTTACTGCTAATAATACATATAAACATGTCGATGTATTACCAGATTTAATTAATGAATATAACAACCACAAACACTCTACAATAAAAGTGACTCCAACAGAAGCTAGCATGAAATATAATGAAAAAGTTATTCAAAATGATGTGTATTCAATCCATGATAAAACCATCTATAAATCTAAGTTTATGGTGGGAGACAGAGTAAGGATTAGTAAGCATAAAAGAACATTGTTTGATAAAGGTTATACACCAAACTGGAGTGAAGAAGTTTTTATTATAGTAGGAATACAACATACCAATCCTACTACATATATAATAAAAGACTATAAAAATGAAATTATTGAAGGAAGTTTTTATGAAAATGAGTAACAAAAATCTGATCAAGATTTTTACAGAATTGATAAAGTATTTAAGAAAGATTATAAGAAAAAATTAGCGCTAGTATCATGGAAGGGTTATCCTAAAATTTTTAATAGTTGGATTTCGCTAAATGATGTTAAAAAAATTTAAAAAAAAAATACTTTTTTTATTCATTTACTTCTGATATAACATGTGATGACCATAAGCTAATGTTGAAATACCATCTTCACCGATAACTCTTTTATCATCGTCGGCAGATAATGCTACTTTATTTACAGTTTCAGAATAAATTTCGTGCTTATGACTTCTGATTAAATTCATTTTTCTATAGATTGGATTTACTCTTTCGATCAAACATTTATAGTAATCATCAAAGCTTATATATTTTTTGATGACATTCTTTTTAACACCCTTTGGCTTTTTCTCTTCTGTTTCGTCTAACTTGTAAGAATACATCTTTGCTCTCAACCCCACAAATTCTGTTATCTGTTTACCACCACATTCGTCTTTCATCTTGCCAATTACCTTTTTGTTGCAACCAGTTTTGATTCCTGATGGATGGTTTTTTGCATAGTTGCTTGTATCAAATTTTTCATCTACATCGTTACTGATGTCTTGATAAAAGTCTTCTGTTTTTATTTCATAAGCCAAAGAGTAAGTATCTGTAAACAGCAATTTTTGTTTTTGACCATACTTTTTTACAATGTAATTGTAATGAAAGTCATACATGAGCGTTTTACTTAAATCTAAAATGCAAAATCCTACATAAATCGGTTTGTAAAATTTTATTTTTGTCCGCTTCATGTGAACTGCTGCCAAATTTTCGAAAAAAATATTTTTCTTCCCTCAAACGTTGGCTTTGATACCAACTTTTTGGCTTGTTTTTCTTCATTGACAAGTCTTATATCAACTCGGTTTCTTATGTTTTCCATAGTCTTTCCAAAGACAGAATTATTCATCAACTTGAAGAAATCCTTTTCAAAATCATTTTTGCTAGCAGTTCTAAGACTTGTGTTCAAGTCAATGTAAGGTCTCATCCAATATTTTTGTTCAAACGCTAGCACTTTATGAACTTTTGTTAACTTTAGTCCCAAGCTAAGGTAAAGCTGAAGATTTTTCAAATGTAAAATGTACTTTGTTTTGTTGTTCAAGTTTGGCGTTAATTTATCTATTTCATTAATAGTAATGTTTTCTGGTGCAAGTGGGTAATCGTTGTGTGCGTTGTGCAACTCTTTTGGATATTCTAGATCCACTTGTAAAATATAACCAGTTTCGTCTTCAGCATCTAGCAAGGAAGGATCTAAGCCAACTAACTTCTTTCATTTACCCATCTAAAGTTCTTGTACGGTAGCTTTTGACTCATCCCCCATCCATACAAGTTGTTTGCATCTAAATACGTTATAAACTTTGACTCTTCGTCAGGGTTGTAATTTTCCATGTATTTATTGTTTGCTTTTCCATATCTGTTTGAAATCATGCTAACTCCGCCTATTATTCCAGCTTCAATGAACAAAATCATGTTTATATCACTCAACAGGTCTAGCTTTATTTCAGTTTTCTTTTGTAACGCGTCCCAGCTAAGCCCAGGTAATGTATAATACCAAGCCGGATCTAACTTGTAATGTTTCAAGCAAACGTCTCTAAAGTTTTCAAATATATCAGCCAACAAGATTACATCAGTTTTCAAGTACAAGTCATGGTATGCGCCCACATTTTTTATGCCAAAGTGTGTCAAAACTTTCTGAGCGTGAGAATAATCTTTTTCGTTTATGTTTGAATCGTATAATTGTGAATAAAATTCATTTACAGGGGGCAACTCGGTTTCATTAAATTTATCAAAGTTGTCCATGTAATCGTATGGGTAAACTCCTTTTCTGATCAACAGGTCTGTGTCACCTTCAAAAGCTTTGTTCATTTCTATAAATTGTTCCCGCGAAAGATTTTTGCTAAGACTGTCGATTGATGACGCCATAAATTTAAAGCTGTCAATGAATCTAATCTCAAATTTTTTTTCATCTATTGCAAGTGATTTGCTAAAGCTTATATATTTTTCTTCATTGTTTGGTATGCAGTGATGCTTCCGTGTGATTTGCCTAATTGTTTTATAAACAAATGTGAATCATAGCCAGACAAGTTGTGAAATATTACTGGAACAAATTTTGGTAGCTGATATTGCAAATTACATTGGTTGTGTGCAGCACCTCTAAACTCTCCTGTTAAATGATCATGGTCTTTAACTGTTTCACCTGTCAAGAGACCATTGCAAATTGCACAATTTGATTTTTTTAAGTAGTTGCACCAATTGTTGCTGTCCATTACACCGTTTAAACTAAATTCTGGAGTGTCTTTATATTTAGCAGGCAAACAAGATTGATGAATTGGTTCTTTCTTGAAAGGAATTGTCTTGTTGTTCAATTTTTTATTACAAATATGACAATCCACTGCTGACTGAAATTTTTCATTATCTTCTGCTGGCATTTCAAGAGGAATTATATTTCTATAAATGTTGGCAATTTCTTTTACTTCTTCTTCAATCGTTGTGCAAAATTTCTCCACACAATCTTCACCTCTGTATACAACAGGTTCGGCATAATTTTCTTCACTATCTTTTTTAACATAATAACAAAATCCTGATGGAGTATGTTTTTGGTATTTTCCGGTAAACGATTTTTCTGGATTTGGTGTGGCTGAATCAATTTTTTCTGTAATTGCTTCAAAGTCAGCGTAGATTACAAATGGAACTCTCATTGATTTTTTATGGTTCTTAAATGTCATTTTTTCACCCCGCTTAGGTACTTCAATTTTACAAGCAGAGTTTTCTTTACAAACCTCAATATGTTCGTTTAACTTTTCTGATGTTGAAAAATGGTTCAAGCATCTTTTGCAGAAATAAACAGCACCATTATGGTTGGAGACTTGGGCAGAGAGTAACCTTGAAAAGTTCTTTATCCAACAATAATGTTGTTTTTCTTCGTTTATAATAAGCAACAAATCAATTGCATTTTCTGGGTTAGTTTTATTTATCCTTAATATGTGAACACTTTTATCATAACCAAATACGTTAACACCAATTTCAGGATTATTTTTTTCAAGTTTATCAATATCTTCAATGAAACTGGAAATTCAATACCAGTAAAATTAAGCTTACCCAAGTGTTCCTTATATTTTGATGGTCTTTCATACTTTTCCTTTATTTTATCATGATGTTGTGCAGACAAAATTGCATATTCAAAACACCTATTGTCTTTGTTTTGTACGGTTATAACTGCTTTTTTAGTTTTAATAGCTGCAGGTAAGTCAATATAACTTCCTCCGTTTAGTGGTATATTTTTATCAATTTTAAGAAGCAAATTTTCAATACTTTGAAATACCCAACCACTACCACCACTTGTGTATGTTGCAAACGATTCAATTATCTTTTGTTTCATAGTTTCAAAGGTTTCAGGTATGTTTGTTGAGCTGTTAAAGTGTTGTATTCCAGAGCGAAAGGATGGCCTTGTGGAAATAATTTCATCATCAGACCTTCTTGCCATGTTGACTGTTACTGCCATTTCAACTTTTAAAGATTTTTCTTTTTTTAGTTCTTCTTTTAATTGTTTTTCCACAAGTGAAGCAGCCATTTCTAGATAGGTTTTTAAATCAACATTATCTAATCCGTTGGCTTCAAAATTTTTAAATACATTATTCAAAGCAGCTTCTTTTTGTACCAATTTTAGTTGAGACATGTTGTGTTATTCTTGAGGAAAGTGATGAGCACTTATATAATATGACAAATCAAAAGTCTAATACAAAAATAAATAATTACTCATATATAAATATTAGTAAAGAAAAAAAATTTAGTTTATTAATTTAATATATTGTTTCTACTTTCTTAAGCAACTCTATGTGTAATTTCTTTTTAAAATATTTGGTTAAAATTTGTTCTTCTGTTTCCTTTATTTTAATAACTTTTTTCTTTTTATATCTTAGCTCCTCATAATTACATTGTTTGCTTTTGGACATACCCAAGGTTGATCTTGTTCCTTTTCCACAACTCATACAAGGAAAGGATTTTACTTTTTGTTTTGCGTGATAATCACAATACCCTTCACATTTTACCAACCTGTTGCAAGTTCTTTCTTGGCCTAACATTAGCCAGTTACATCTTGGAATAATTTCTGTAATTGTTGTGTTAATTTCTTACTCTGCTAGTAAACTTTGTAACTCTTATATAAAGTAGTAAATTTAAAACTCTAAATGAAAAAAATAAATTAATTAATATCTACTGTTTTGATTTTATATTTTGCATTCAAAGCTTTTATATCTTCTGGATTTCCTTTACAAATTGGTAAATGGTTGTTAAGCCTTTCTGTCGAGGAAAGCTTTTTAAAGCATCTTTTGCAGAAATAAGCTTTGTGTTCATGCTTGGTAACTTGTGCTCTAACCAGTTTTGAAAAGTTTTTTTATCCAACAATAATGTTATTTTTCTTCGCTAGTAATAAACAACAAATCAATTGCATTTTGTGGGTCAGTTTTACTTATACTTAATACATGTACATCTTTCTCATAACCATATACATTGACACCTATTCCTGGATTTTGTTTTTTCAAATTTATCAATATCTTTTAACAAAACTGGAAATTCAATACCAGTAAAATTCAGTTTACCCAAGTGTTCCTTATATTTTGATGGTCTTTGGTGACTGTCCTTTATTTCGTTGTCATGTTGTGCGGACAAAATTGCATATTCAAAGCATCTGTTGTCTTTGTTTTGTACGTTTATAACTGCTCCTTTTGACTTAATAACATCGGGTGATTTAATATATACTACTCATTTTTGTGGCTTAGATGAGGTGGTTTCTCAGTAGCTGATTGCATTGTTATGAAGAGACGTAAACTTTGCAACTCTTATATACAGTAGTAAATTTAAAACTCTAAATGAAAATTAAATAAATTGTGTTGTGGGGGAAAATGGTCGGGTTGGAAATGCGGTGTAAAACTTTCACTCTCTAATACCCAAAAAAGGTGTCCGAGCTCTCTCTTTTCTTAACTACTCATGTATGGGAGAGGTCCTTGTTACAAGGAACAGATCAGTTTGCAGATAAGAAAGATTGTGTAACATGAGACCCAGAGTTCTAAACTAGCACTGGTTATTCTCTCTCGTTATTCTATAAATAAATCCATACAAACACGTCAATGAAACTTAGAGAGTTAATATAAGATCTCTCTGTCTCTCTGACAAAATATTTCAAAGTGATGCGTACACGGCGGGATAAAAGGCAAGTAAGAAAATTAATTCAGTCTAGTAACCATCAGTACAACTCTGAAATCAAAGAGGAGATCAGGGAAGTAAGTGGAAAAGCAGACAAGCTTGGGGAAATTTTGAGGGAATTTACCCCCAGCTTCCCTGAGCTTTCCCGAATGTTCAAGCGAGCCGTGTGACATTTTGGGAGCACATACTTGTGTGAAAAGCTCTTCTCCACCTTGAACTTCAATGAGTCCAAGTGTAGGTTCAGACTTACTGATGATCATCTTCAAGCCATACTGAGGGTCTCAACAGCTTCAACTCTCCAGCCAAATGTGACTTGGCTATGCAAGAGGAAGCGCTGCAAGGTCAGGTATCTAGCCTCAAGGAGAAGCCAAGTTCAGGAGAACAGCTCATGTCCTTCAATGCTCCATTCATGTTCAGGATAATTCATGTTCAGGAGAAGGTTAAAGGTTAAAGCAGGCATTTATTGAAGCAGGCAATTGAAGCTGCATACAGCAGATATAGAAGACTGCATAAACCACATATAGTCGTTGACTCGAGAAATTTAATAATAATTATTCTTTTCATTATCATAATCATATTTTTTATCAATTACTGATTAATTGATTGATTTTCTTAATAATTCTTGATTTGCCTATTTATTTTTTCATACCATTTTGTGCTAAAAAGTAAGAATAAAGAGATTTGAGAAGATTGAAATCTATTAACATAGCTTTTCCTCTGGAAAACCTGATGCAGCCCAGCCTCAGCCAGATTCTGCCTCCAGTGGCCCAGTTAAATTGAGTGTGAGACCCCTGGTCTAAATTATTCGAATGTTAAATTTTTCATGGGAGCTACGGTCGACGTTATTGGCAACTCGACAGATATTTCAGAGACTAAGAAAAAAAGGAAAAACTTGAGCCAACGAGAATTCAAATCTTCGTATACGGTTCCGCAACGCTTTCAAAGTTACATGGCTGTTTCCAAGCTTAGAGCACTAGAGTGCCAATCTAAATAAGCAGTTTCAGCTTTTTATGTAGTTGATGGACCTGGGGGTAGCCTACTGTCAAATCACACTAATCGTGCAATCTAACGCGAGAGTACGAATGTTCCGATTTTACTATATAAAACACTTACTTAAACGTCTGTTACTCTTCGGTGAGCTCGGCTCTCTTCGGCTATATCTTCGGCGTCGGGTCGTCTCTTCACTCGACAGCAGCTTTTGTCTTCTTCTTCGACTTCTTCCTTATTCTAATACTACGACTACTTCTACTTCTCAAAAACTTTAACTCATACTAATCTAAACGTGTTATATAGATACGAAAGTTTGGTACGGAGATAAATGTGTCCAAATAAGGAATGCAAAACTTCTACTGTGATATAATGATAAACTTGTCCAAATAAGGAGTGCGTTGCCATAACACAACGTTCAAACGTATCATGGGGCTTCTTCTTATCAACACTACTCAGTCCAAAGACACCTCAAGACCATACCCATATTCAATTATTGAGAACTGTGAAGGGGATCAGCGCAAAAAAATAGCTTCCCCATCCAACAAGCAGATGTAGCGACAGTAAATAACTCCTATTTCTACACATGAAGGACTTTTTCAACACAAAAGATCGTATTTTGATATGTCTAGCAGTGCAGAATTGCTTCAAAATATCCTACAGCAGTACCCAAGTGGCATATAAAAATGTGTAGGATATTGCTAATGATATAATTATTCTCGGAAAGAATCGCCAAGAACACGACATAGCATTCGAAAGCTGTCTAAAACGACTTTCTACTCTTAACATCGAAGCAAAGGAATCAGATGCCGTTTTCTAAAAGCTAAAATAGAATTCTACGGTCATATATTCACTGAAAAAGGTTCGAGACTGGATCCAGATCGAGTGGCAAAGCTTCAAAACGTTGCACCTCCACAGAATGCGTCGGAAGTAGGAAGTTTCCTTATTATGGCCAATACCTGCAAGGGCTGCATTCCAAATTATGCTGCCGTAACTCTACCTTTGCTTGAGTTAACAAAGAAAAACGTCAAGTTCAAATAGACCCTTGCTGAGCAAAAGTTATTTAATCAATTGAAGCAGAAACTGACCCATGCCCCAGTAATGGCCTATTTTGATACCCATAAAAGAAGCATGTTAATTGTTGGTTGATCTCCAACAGGTATTAGCGGAATTCTTTTTCAACGAGGCAGTGATTAAGCCAGCTATAAGATTATTTCCTTCGCAAGGTAGAGCCTCTAGCTCTGTAAAAAGTCATTATTCTCCAACGGATATTGAAGGACTCGTATTGGTATGCCCATAGAGCACTTAAGATCATTTTTGATTGGAACAGAATTCAATGTCAAGACAGATCACAAAGCTTTGGAAGCTATCATTAAAAACCCAGGGTCGAAACCGGCTGCTTGAATAGAAAAGTTTGTCTCTAAGGCTTCAGCCGTACAATTTTCGAGTTATTTACAAAAGCGGACTGACAAATGAAGCTGAATGTTTAAATCGACACCCAATAGGTATTACAACAAAAGAGAGTTCAGAAAAGCGTATAGCTGAAGAGTACATAAACTACATCGTACAGCATACAATTCCCAAGTCCTTGACGTCGAAGGAGATCGGAAACCATTCGACACTGGAAAAAGGGACATAGAAGACAAACATATTCAACCTTACAAGAAATGCATGGAAGAATTACAAGCAATAAATCAAAAGATTTTCTAATAAAAGGTAATAGACTTAATTATTCCTGAAAGTTTGCAAGACAAAGCAACCAGGTTAGCACACATTGGTCATCAAGGCATTGAAAAAAAAAGAGCTTGCTTAGAGAAAAGATTTGTTACCTAGATATGAACCAATCAGTAAAAGAGATAATAGAATGATTTAATTCGCGTCAAGCAGTGGGAATAAGCATTTATATTGCACCAATGAAAACAGTGCCCACTGAAGACATACCTGGGTATCAGGTAGGAATCGACTTCCTAGGACCAATGCCAAACACTCACCAATACTCGCTAGTGGCGATTGAAACGTATAAAAAGTTTCCAGAAGTAGAAATCGTGCATTCTACATCAACTCAGGCTGCGATTCAAAAATTTGATCGAGTCTTTGCAATGCACAAAATTCCTTTTAAGCTAACTACCGATAATGGGCCACCGTTTGATAGCGCAGAATTCAAACGATGCATGAAAGCAGTGAACATTGAATGGAACACAAATACAAGCATTGAATGGAACATTATGGCCACAGGGAGACTAAAATGTTGAAAATTTTAATAAAACATTATTTAAGTGTTACAAATAGCACATCTTAAGAAGAGAATCAGGATACAAGAACTTCAAAGATTATACTCTCTGCTGAAAAAACACCAAGAAGCAAAAGAAAACATTGAGAAACGCAAAGAAAGGGATAAAATGTGCTATGACAAAAGGAAAATGCAAAGGAATCTGACACTAACGAAGAAGAAATTGTTATTTGTTTCCCTGTATGTATCGATTGGAAAGCTTTGAATACGTCTACAAAGGTAAGAACAGCTGTAGTTGCTTTGATTCCTTCGACGAATCTTCTTAAAGTAAGTATCTGCGCCAGGGTGGATATTTTTTGGACGAGAACCGTGTTGATTTATCCGCATGATGGGTTCGACATAGACCCTATTCTTGGTAACAGCATTTTTTTCTAAATTTTGAATGAAGTGATTAAATTGAATCATCTGCAATTACCTGCATAAGCCATGTTATCCGCACGAAAAGACTGAGATTTATAGGGCATGTATGGCGAAGACAAGAAGAATGTTTACATCAACATTTTTTCAGGGAGCCTAATCATGAAAAGATACCCAGAGGCCGCCCTCAAACATCATTTGTTGAGCAAATCTGCGAAGATCCCAACTTAATACAAGGACAGATTGTGCTAAGAAGTAAGCAGGGCAGGATTGAATGGGGAAGAATTGTCAAAGGAGTCTGAGTTCGCTCGACCCGATGAGATGATGATGATGATGATGGCAAGAAAATGGGGAGCGATGCAGTGATTCGTATAAGTAAGTACTCGATGTAAAATAACAGGAAAAGGATGGATACTGAGTTTATCCCAAGAAAACTCGTGTGCCCTTGTGTGCTACACTTTCAGTATGGAAAATGTAACAATCTACACAGTCAGTGTGACAATCTGACAAGCCATCCCATGACGACGATTTACGGGGGCAGTATACCTCATGCGAGCTGCGAGCAATGAACATGATGGCCTAAGCTCTCCGCTCGAGGATTTCAGGATGGATCAAGGCAGCAGACAGACTTCTTCCCTGTGATTTTGCTGCCCTGCAGTTCCCTAAGAGCCAGGAATTCATGACTAATGATTGTTATGGGTTTAGGTAAGTAAAGCATATCCTCGCCGGTAGCAACTTTTTTGATCTGATCTATTATTTGCTTATTCTGATATTGGGTTGGTATTTTCAAGATTTTCTTGCCAACGATTGTTACAGCAATCTAGATAAACAATTACGTACATTTTTTGTATCATAGAAGGGTTTCAAGACCAACAAAATTCACACTAGCGGGTTTGATATTTTCCTTATATTCATGGAAATAGTTTGGAAATTCTCAAATATTCCTTTACTAAAAAATGGTCATTTTATCAAAGTCAGGCTTTAGGTCTAACCAGGATTACTTGAAAGTATTCCCTTACCCCTGGGAGTAAACATGGCCAGCATCACACGTCAGCATCATATGACTTTTAAATGCCCCCCTCCCGTAACTGTTTCCAACCACTTGCATTTGATGTAATTTTCTAGAAAGTAACCAAAAAGGTCTGAACAAATACCTTACAGCCCATTTCCAATAGCATGAACAGTTATTGACGAACACCAAAATACCAATAATCTACTGTCATCAAATTTCTTTAGCTTATTTTATTGTCAGTTATTTACAAAGTAATCATCCATGCGAACTTTGGTGGTCTGGACAACTAGTGCGGATGCATGACTCTCGCATACCAAATCACTCTTTTACAGCGAGCTACTTCAAGGTGCGCGTACCATCGGCGCGCCGAAGAAACTTTTCAAAGATTCGCTGAAATGCGCCTTGAAAGCCTGTGACATTGAACCAGGCAAATGGGAAGAAGTCGCTCTTGACCGCCCTGCTTGGCGCAGTGTCTGTTACGAAGGTACCGCTTCTTTCGCATCGGCAAGGATTACATCCCTGAAGGAAAAGCGTTAGCGACGAAAGGCGAACAAGCCTCTCCTTCCCGATAACATTCAGGTCCTTCCCATCACAATTTACCATTGAATGAGCTGCAGTTACCCCCCAATAAAGCAATTCTGCTGGGTTAACCACCCCAGCAACATGTGTAACAGGACGGCTAGAGCGGTCGCGTAGGAAACAAGGAGGTTCAAGGGTTTTCCAAGATTTGATAAGTATTCATAAGGATAAGTCTTGAGGACATTTTTTCATAGTAAACCTCTAAAGTAAGCCTGAAATAAGCCTCAAAATAAACGGGAACAACGAACGCATTTCTCCGGAAAATAGATACAACCGATAAACATTAAGCTGTTGTCCTTATGAAATATCAAGTACAACTATATTTCAAAAATCTCCACTTCCATTCGAATAAAACCCTCTAAATCAGACCTTGATTGTATTATTAATTCAATGCAATTATTAATAGAACATTGTAATAATTCTTTGTAAACCTGAATGAAGATCCAAAAAGTAGAATAAAATATAAATGATCAAAATAGCATTGTAAAATTAGCTAATTCCAATATGCTACTAGATCCACAGTAAACTTAACGAGGATATACTCGTCAGCTTAAAGCTTGCCTTTGCCTTGAGTGTATCAAATAAACAAGATAATCGAACGTAATAAAGCGATAATTACTGCGGTCAAATGTCTAGCTATGAACAAGTAGTCATCATCATCATCAGTATGGCACATTGCTGGGACACATTTTCGCCACAACTCCCTTTCCTGCATTGGTCTGCTCACATCTTCATTTACGTGTATGTTGGAGCCCTTACAAAGTTGTTTCAAAAACGTCTTGCTGGGAAAACCGGCGTTCCTGTAGCCATGTTTCGGTTCCCATAGCAAGACATCATTGATCAGTTCATGCTTGCTTCTCCAGCAGTGTCCCGCAAATCGCATCCTTCTTCCTCGTATCGCTGTCGTTATTTGTGTGAGGCATGTTCAGGTCAGGCTTGGGTCTGCTACTGGTACCATGTAAACCAGTACTACCTGTTTCATGACCTGCTGTCTTGTAGGTTGTGCCATCTGAGGCAAACGCTAACAGAAGGTGACTCTGACTCAAAAACCTTCCTGCTGCCTTGCAGGACATGCCTCTGCAGCAGGCAAAGGCTAAGAGAAGGAAAGATCTGAATCCAAACCAGCATATAGTAGAGGGCTAGTACCTTACCTCAGGGAAGGGCCCTCTTGAAAAGGACACGTCCCCCCTGAAGGCCTGGTCTCCATGCTATATGTCTGTATGCCTCAACTGGGTAGGTGAGCCCAATAGCCTCGTAAGGCGATCACCTAGATATCGTGTCTCGATAAAAACACTCCATCTAGTGTGGTAGCGAGCCTAGATGTGTACCTAGCCAACAAAAACACAAGATGACATGACACAAAAGCAAGTAGTAGTTCGTTCATACCTTACACAAAGAGTTATCTTCTCTTTGGCTCTGCCCCGGCATCCGTTCCAAACGAACCTCCAATCTCGAATAACTGACTGCTTAAGGCTTGCTTCCCTATATGCGTCGTTTGACTGTACTATGGTAAATGGACGTGATCAAAATGAGAGAATCATCGTTAAAGCAAAAGGCAAAGACCTAGAACAAGTCAGCGAATTTAAATACCTTCGAGCAACCATAACTGAAAATGCTGCAATTGAGAAAGAGGTAAAAACAGGGTTGGTATTGGAGTAAGCACCTTAGCTGAGATGAATACAATCTGGAGAGCAAAGAAACTGAAACTAAATGGCAAAATAAGGTTTATGAGAGCGATGGTGGTAAGCATCCTTTTGTATCGCTGTGAAAGTTGAACATTGACGGACAAGATATGGCGAAAATTGGAGGCTTTTGAGATGAAGTGTTACAGACGTGTTCTTGGTATAACGTGGAAAGAGAAGAAAACTTACGAGGACTTGCTTAAGTTGGTTGCAAACAATTTCGATGGTTCACCACCAGAAAGATTAATGACAGTCATCAAAAAAAGAAAATTCACATTTTTCGGACATGAGGTAGGCGCGACAAAGTTACAAAGACTTTAATGCAAGGAATGCATGAAGGCAGACGTTGCCAGGGAAGACAAGCAAGGATTTGGTTCGATGATACCAAAGATCGGACAGGGCTGGACGGCAAGTAGCATACCATCGCACGGCGAATAGAGAGGAATGGCGGAGGCTTGTCAAGATCAGAGGACACCGACGGTCCGGCGGAATTCGGTTGTGATGATAATGATGATGACTCATCACGGGCGGCTTTCTTTGAAATAAGCGAGTTTCTTAACCAGTTTAACAGACTAATGGTTGGACGTAGCTCCAGCCTAGTCGCGTCGTGGCTGGAGGCTGGTGGAGGGCACGTGCCCACCTATAATCAGTGAATCGGGTAGTTGTTCGAAATCTAGAATTTTGTAGGAAATTTGATTGCATCCATTATAAGAAGATTTATTTCACACAAAAATATTCTGAAACATTTTGTACCTTTGGACCCAGAAGGATTGCCGGCCATTACAAAAAATAATTCTTTGCAGCTTACCTCTTTCAGAAGTGCAGCAAGAAATTATGGTTGGGAAGACAGAATTTCGGCAGAGGAGCTCCTATAGTTGGTCGGAAATTATGGGAAATTTGACAAAGATGCAGTTGTAACCTTTCTTTCTCTCAAATTTTAGATCTTCTTTCTCCCTTCTTCGTTATTAATCTTTCATTGTTAATCTTTCCTTAGGATGGTCATGAGAAAAAGGTTAAACGTGTGTGGGTCATTCTACAATTTCAAAAGCGGGTGGATATACTAAAATACGGTCTAAACTTACAGCTTCTAAGGAAACGACTTGGGGGCTGCCTCGATCTCTTCGAGTATTAATTACCTTGATCTGTATTCGGCTACGAGCCTCCGGCAAACCTTGTGTACCGTTGAGAGAGGTGCGTCTTCTTTTCAGCTTGCCCCCAAGGCTTCTCTTCTTATCCCAAGGTTGGCATCTTATCATGAATTCTACAGAGGAGATTAACGAAGCGTCCAATCAGCGTCTAAGCACAGCAATGAAATAATGTGAACCAATAAGAACAAAGATACAAGTCGTAAATCAACAAAGCCAATAAATAAACTATGTATCAAATACACAAAGCAGCACACGATGAAATAGTTAATAGCGCCTTCGTAGCGTAACAGCAAAGAATGAAGCTGATGGTACAAGCAAAGAAACGAAGGATATGGAAAGGGCTGCCTATTTGACAGTACTTGAACTACTCGTTAGATTCAATTTGCAAAGTGCATACCCTAAATTTTTACACGATGGATAGAATACTGACAACATTACCAATATGCTTTACCAAGCGTAAAATAAAATTTTCAAAGTTAAATACATTAAGAGCAGACTAAGGCGAACAATTGGGCAGGAGATATTAATTTCCCTCATGATGATCAACGTTGAGCAACGCTTAATACACAGCGTAAACTTTGAGGACATCCTTGACTCATTTCTAAATTCTCCTCTTCTGAGAAAACTCAATTTCGTAAATATTTTTTCTTTAATTTGTAAAAATCTGCAAGAATTTGCTCCGAGACGTGGTTTGTCTCTTCACTGGCCCACTAGAACTGCTAATGTTGCAGTTTGCGAAACCAGCGAAAGAAGATTATTTTTGTCATGAAATCAAAACAGTGTGCCCACCCCCCTAAGTTTTCCACTGCCACGACGCCCCTGCTCCAACAACTCGTGCAAAGTATTTTCGCAAGTTTAATTTTCATACCATTGCTCAGAAACTGAATCATGGTATCATAAGATTTTTGACAATTTTTCATTATATGGGAGTGGCCTTTAAATTCCGATACAATAGAGGGCCTGACTCTGGGAAAATCTTTTGGGATACGCCTCTAGACCCCAAACCCATCAGTCGATCTCTTGGATAGATCTGCCACTAAAGGGCCATCTGAATATTACTTTGTGTGGCTACCATTCGTAGGGATTTCTGCCCACAGTAGGGATATTGCAGGATTTTTAGGGAGTGGTAAAATGTGCGGGATGAAATATAAAATGTAGATACATTTTTCAAAATCTAGTTGTTGTCTATCCAAGTTTTAAGTAACCGCAAATAAGTTACACTAATCTTTTATCGCATCTCAGGTTTCATTATTCAAAAACGCACAATAGGTGTCAATTTTCTATTCTCATTTCGAAGTTGAAACAAGCCCCTTGAGAGAAATGTGATACCTATTGTGATCGCTTAGTAGTCAATTTCAAAATATTTAAGGACAAATTGATACATTTCAATATTCGAAATTTCACCAGGTATTTCAAACAGGAAAGAGAAGTTAACATTTTAACAATGCATTTCATCACACTTTAAAGATTTGCCAAAATAAAATTTGACCCATGATTGAAAATCGCCAGTTTGCTCCGTTGTTTTCCTGGACTTGGAGAATTCAATATGAGCGCAAGGACGAATGGGTCCCCGATGACATCTGAAATCGAGGCTGCTGAACACGCATGGACTGAATCTGAACAGTTACTTGCCTACACAGACGTCATCTCACATTTTTCTAGCAAAACTAATCTCTACGTCTTCTAGAGTTCACACTTTTGCTGATGGTACCTTTCTAAGTTCTACATTTTCATTCTCTCAGATGATCTGACAGTTATTGGGAAGTGGGGGTAAAAACAACCTAGTTTTTACCAAAGCAACAAAGCTAAACAAAGCAAGACGAAACAGGCTGCCATTTCACGCAAACTTAATCAAACTATCCAACTGTCCTCATGAATGGTCATCAACTGGACACATCAGCTTCTTTCGCACAACTTCGCCTTCTCTTTCATCTAATCTCACTTGGAAAACTCACATCCATTCCCTTGCTAAGCATGCATCTCGAAAGCTTGGCTTCCTCACCAGAGCCCGCGGGTTTTTCTCATCTTCTCACCCTCTAACTATATAAAGGTCCAAAATACGTCTTTCTTTAGAGCATTGCTCCCACGTCTGGGTGGTGCTCCAAAATCTACTCTCTATCTTCTCGACAAAGTCCAGTCAAAAGGAATTCGTCTCATCAACAATCCTAACCTCACCAAATCTCTCCAACCTCTTTCCCATCGCCGCTTAGATGGATATCTTTCCATCTTTTACAGATACTTTCACGGGCATTGTTCTCAGGAGGTTAGGGATATCATTCCAGTTCCTCTGAGGCGCGTCAGGACCACCAGAGGCTCAAATCATTCACACCCTTTCCAAGTTTCGCTGCCTACTTCACGCACTGTATCTCACAAATCATCATTCATCCCATTAACTTGCAAATTATGGAACGTCTTGCATTATTACACTAGGCAATTCTCATGTACTGTGTCATCTTGACGATTTGCATTTCTCCCTCACAACTTCTCTGCTACTCAGGTGATCTTTCAAATCCAAGATCAATCAACTTGATCTTATCTCTGTCTCCTCTTAGCCGTTCGCCTTCTTCTTTCTTCCTTTGTTGGGGCTTTGTATAGGCCACAACGAGCTTTCTCCACATAACCCAATACAAAAAAAAGCTGCTCACTGAATTTCCTCTAGACACTGCTGGTCTTTCGTTTTAAGGGCCTTTACATGATCGAATCCTCACTCATTCTGCTCCCTCGTCAATTTCGTCTTAATAATCTCATCATTCAAGATTCTTATTTCTGTCAGCATCATGTTGGGGATTGGAAGGACTATTGTTGCCTTTCCTAGTCAATTTTTGGCTCCATCGTCACATACAGAGACTCGTCATCTTCTCACCGCGTGCGTCACATGCAAAATAGTCGCTAATCTGCCTGAGTTACCCCCAGTTCCGTTATGATACATCATCATGCCCCTTCTCTGATGTTGGTATTTACTCCACTGGTCCTCTCACAGTCAAAGACTGCGCAGGCATCCACGTGAAAGCCTACATTTGCTTATTACATGTCTTACTACCCGTTCTATTAATCTAGAAGCCGTAGAAGACGTCAGCATGTCATCTTTCCTGCAGAGTAGCTTGCCTTCTACCCCACGTCTTTTCCTATCGAAAAATGAGCAAACATTCAAACGCACAGTCAGGGACCTACAAACAGGCTTAGCTCACTTTGACTCACCAACCGTACAAACCACTTTCAAGCTAAGCTGCATTTGTTTCTTATACATGCCCACCTGCAGTCCGCAATGGGGTGGTGTCTAAGAAAGAATAATTGCATTGACGAAGTCAATCCTAAAGATGGATCAGTGCTTGGTCGTTTCCTCATTACGCTTGCGGAACTTAACAAATTCGAAACGGAAATTCAAGCTGACTTGAGCATTGGTCATCTTAAACCCTATCCATACTACACAAACTACGCCCATGTTAGCTTTAACTCATCTCCAGATATGGTTTCGACCCAGGGGGGGGGGGACCAAAGCTAGTTCTATCATAGTGTAGTGTGGACACAAACCTGTGGCGAACCCAGGTTAGTATTTGTATCGCATGCACTTATTCGAAAATGTTTTGAGCGCCAAAAATGCGTTTCTTCGTAGATAAACACTCAAGGAGTCAACTCCAGTTATATGAATTGAATGAAGAACATGGCACTCATCTAATGGAATCTTCTACAAATGTCCATGGGTCAACATGGAGTTAGCAAGAAGGTCTTTGCCTTATCTTGAGGGATGAAAAGATTCATGAGCAGCGATATAACTGCGCCAGGAAGAAGAATGTGCAATAGCCTAGAGTTTTGAAAAAGGATTCGGCTGTAAGCGAACGCGCAGAAAAGGAAATAAATAAAGCAGATAAAATATTCGTACAAAGAACTGAAAGACAACAACAGTACGAGCGAAGAAAACTCGAGTTTTATGAGCAAGTAGACTAGCCAGTGGGAGATGGGTCAGTCAGTAAGAAATCTGTGATTTCACTACATGTGAGTCCACTCTGTTTACCTCTATCGATTATACTAAATTTTTTAAATAAAAGCTTCAAAGAATTGAGAAAACAACTCAAAATAAGATAGACTGTGAAATAATGACAGTAATTAGCTGATAAGTCGTGTCTACCCCTGGAGGATACATCAACATCTTCATCCGAAAATTCAGTAGGCAGCCCAGCTGGCCTACTCCTAGCAACATTAATGGCATCTGCCAAAAGGTCCTCACCTAAAGATGACGAACGAGTTGAAATTCTCACATATAATGAAACAAGTTCAAGAGCAAGAACGCTTCAATCAAAACGAGGAAAACAAAAAGGTGAACAAGAAATATAGTATAACTGCGTATGCGTAACATTTGTTAACCCGGGTTCACCCCACTTTTATGTCCACACTGCAAAATATCAAAATCAAGCGTGGAAAAAACCGGGCTCCCCCTGGGTTGAAACTAACCTGGAGCGAACCCGAGTTATTTTTTGTAGTATGGACAGGGCTTTTCAGTTATCCACCCAGATGTGCATGAGATACAGCCACTTACAATAAGTTATCTTCTTTTCGGAGTCAACTTTACGTTCTTACCACACCCTTCTCTCGATTCTCATGGTTTACTGGGCTACAATGTTACCAGCAGGCAAAAAAAACGTAGCGCGCAGTAAATAAAAATCACAAATCAAGAGTGACAGCTCTGGTTGCCAGGTAACTCTCAACACGTGGTTTTTCGTATGCTCAGTTGCAATGAGGCCCTCTTTCTCTCAGTCAAACTACTCGCACTTTTCAGTTTTCCTTGTTTAAACTGTACTCAGTCGCCGGTACTGCACACTTTAATAACGTATGCATGTAGAAACCTTCGCATGCATCTATTCCACAAGTCAACGCAGGAAGAAAGATTAGATTGGACACGACCAGGCCCTTAAAGGCCAAAGCCGAACCCGGGTTCATCAATTCGATTCGCCAAAGCCGTATTTCAAATATGTTGAGCTGATAATCAATACGCTGAAAAAAGATCACGATAGTGTTGTTGGGGCAAATGATGACCATTAGCTTGAGGATGGCAGCTTTACAATCTATCTGAAGTTTTTCCAACAGTTGATTCCAGATGTCGAAGATATTCCACTCTGCTCACTTACAAAATCGCCAGGTGTGTTCAACATTCATTCAACATGGTAACAAATTTTTTTATATTTATTAACGGTGTGACGGAAAAAATTCCAGATATCTTCCTCAATATCTCATGTGCCGTTAAAGCTCCGGTGAGGAACCATCTTTCATATTGAAAGAAGTATGTGGTATCATAAAATCAGGCTGCGTTTTCATTGCAGCCCGTATTCTTGAGAGTTATTCGTTTTCAAGCTTTTGACCGATGCGTTCCAATCAAGGTTGCAGAAAATGCTGTCAAATTACTTCCTTTTCTTGATGACATCAAACTGAAATCTAAGCGCTCTTTAATTAGTAGAGACGAGAACGTAAGCAGTACTGTGGAGAAGTTTTATTACTCGAACTTCTTATCAGAATCACCCTAGCTGATACTGGCTCTGATATTGTGCCGCTGTTGAAGGCAATCATTATTCGGATGACATCCTGTGAAGTAATGAGGTTATTCGCAACTCTTAAAAGAGTAAAATATATGTTAAACAATGTATGTATGTGTGATTAGCCTCATCAACTTTATCTACAAGTGATGCAAGAGGAAGAGAATAAGGTACATTAGAGAACATTAGGAACAAATATCAACACCCCTCAATTCATTGGCAGGAATACCATTAAAATGGCAAGCTGGCCTTCTTCCATGGTGGTCCGCTTGGGCTGCATGCACGCGGAGAGGGAAATAGCGAAGTGAAGCGATCACGCGGCAAGCGAAAAAAAACGCGCGAATTTAATAGTTCTGCAGTTGAAGGTAAAGCCAAAATAGTCTACTTAAAACTGAAAAATGTTCTTTAATTCATTTTTTAGATTTTCTTTACCCCCGAAACGAAGAGGATTTATTTTAATTACGTAATAAAGCACGGTATGACTTTGGTGAATAGCATCATTTGATGCAGCAGTTGAGGAACGATGTGGCCAAATTGCAGGACAATTTCAAAATTAGTTCCCCCATGTTTAATTCGTTATTGGGATTTATCGAGGAGGTTATCACCAAGCAATACACCAATCTTCAAATACCAATAGAGCAACACAAGATTGACTTGTAATTGCAACAAGGTAATATTCTCCTGTGCTTTATTGATTAATTCAGAGGTCGATTGAATTTCTACATAGTGAATTTCTTTATTAACTCTCTCTCTCTCTCTCTCTCTCTCTCTCTCTCTCTCTCTCAGAGTCTCTCTCTCAGAGTCTCTCTCTCAGAGTCTCTCTCTCAGAGTCTCTCTCTCTCTCTCTCTCTCTCTCTCTCTCTCTCTCTCTCTCTCTCTCTCAGGGTCTCTCAGGGTCTCTCTCTCTCTCTAGCATATCTCTCTCTCTATACATATATATAAATGTTCATCTTATCTTTTTACATTCATTCTTTCGTATTTAGAATTTACTGCTAGCTCTTTCTCTCGCTTTTGCTGTGCTGGCAGTTCGCTCTTTGGGAGTGCAGAGGGTCAAGAAATGCAAATAAGATGAAATACACCTTCATTTGATGTAAATCATGGTCTATACAACTTTCCCGAATTGTTCAAGGAGGCTGAATGTGTGTTTTCAAAATAGTGGCACATTCCGATTCAAAATGGAGACGCGAGTAGCTAAGTTATTGATGAAAAGGGAAGAGAGAATTAATGCTCGAGACTAGGCTCTTTCGGAAAATTGTTCGCTAAAAAATTTGCCGTTAGATGATATGGATAATTAAAAAGCTATGGAAGTCGATAGGGAAGATAATGAGACGGGTGGATTTCAATGAGGTAGTAATCGTAAGTACCTACCACTGTTCACCAGGCTGGAAATTAAAGACCACGAAAGGAAATGTGGGAAGGTATAGTGCAAGCATATAGCAAAACGATTTTAAGGGGCCAGAAATTGAAGCAAGAACAATTTCTTAATGCGGACAATCTCTATACAGCCATGACAACGGACCATTCTGTTGTGAAATAATTTTGCCCGGCAAGTATGAAAAAGATGACAAGGAATATCATCGTCCACATTAGGAGAAAATTCAGTTTAGTAAACTTCTTTAATTTTAAAATTCCACTAATTACAGGTTAGGAAAATATTGAAAAATATTTTACTTGAATAATCGCAATAAGTTTGAACTACAATTGTATAAAAACAACACAGAACAAAGCAGGGAATTGTACGTACGGAGTTTATTATAGGAGGGCCTCTGTCAATAGATAAACGAAAAGTAGAGAGCACCCCCTTAATCTATGCCTATGTTCAGGTCTTCAAATAAGTACTGCGCAGGTTTTATGGCTGATAGTTGATGGAAAACATATACAATTTACTTGATGGTGGAATGTGTTGTCAGGGACTGCTTGTTTGATCAGGACAGGAATGCTGCTCTAAGATTTTGCACCTGCAGATTTCAAACCATATTGCAGAGTGTATTAACAGATCAGAAAAATGGCAATTCTAGAGGCCTACCCAGTATGATATTGGTGAAAATTTGATAGGACAGTTCTGTAGAGAAAGGTTCTTGTTTGTTCCCGGCAGGCCTAAGTGGATATTGCATACATGTCATGGCAGCTATATCTGAGCTTGCTGGTTACTATCTGGACAGCTTCAAAGTTGATCCTTGTGAGAAAGCAGATACTCGCCAGTTGAGGAAATGGGGTGTTTCAAACACTTAAGAGCAGCCAAAGTACCCTCTGTTGGAAACAAAATTGCTATCTGGTATCACAAAGAGTGGCATAAAACCAAATTTTTATCATCCCAATTTAACAGGAAATGCTTCATGCAGTCTAGTGCCCCTTTGCCAAGTGAAAAGAAACCCAAATGAATTTTTAGATCATGATTTTTAGATGAAGGTGAAATATTTTTGAAAAGAAATCATTAGATATTACATATTACACTTAAGTTCAGGTTTCAATGGGTTTAGCTGGTATGATGTGGTCTCATTTCGTAGTTTGTGTACTAAGAACTGATTATTGTTCATGTTGGTTTTGATGAGGAGTGTCTGTTTTCAGTAACTAAGAGATTTGAAAAGTTTTACCAAAAGTACCTCTTGCCTTGCATGTTGCAGAGAGAGGAGACTGGCATGTGTCAAATCATGATGGTATTGTAGTGACTCAGCTTTCTTACCCTCACATTTCTATCTATGCCGCCATTGCCATTGTGCTTAACTATAAATTCTATTCATTCAATCAATTGTTATTTCCCGTCATAATTTCCATCAACTCATCACATATTCATCTACTTGCGTAATTCACAGCGTCATTCACAACCAACCCTTCGACTCCTACTCTTACTCGATGAGTTTGGTAATTTTATCTCTTTGTTATTCGCCTGTATAAACATGTATTTCATTTCGATAAGTTAGTTAGTTTGACATTCAAGCACAACAGCATTAAACGTCGTCTCTCTGACTCCGTGCTCTCTGCACGTTAAATAAGGTAGCAAGGCAAGAATAGTCCATCTGGGTTGAATCAAACAGCAGCTTTTTAGGACCAGTTTCATACGCACACCTTGAAACTGGTGATTCCTAAAGTATTACCATCATTACCTATACATATTACAATATCACCCTTCTCCTTATTTTTATTTCTCTTTTCTTGTAACGAATTATAATTATTGAAGAGAACCTTTTTCTAAACTGTGTTGTCGTTAGTTTAGCTCCTGTCTTTGAGACATAACAGAAGTGTCCAACACAATAACTACAGAACAATGCTAAGTAGGCTGCTCATGAATTTGCATTTTCAAAATGTACAACACTATTTACAATATCAAATATGTGAATGCTCCTTAACTCACTTCTATTATCTTGCTTTTGATCAAACCTACCATGCAGCTCTTAATTGGCATAACACCATGCTCCATCGAAAAGTATTATATTTATAAACCAGTTACTATTAGAAATGTAGCACTGGAGTGGAGTTATGACTATGGTAATTATCTTGCTTCGTTGATCTGTATGCACTTGGTCTGACAGTAATTTAATATTTTCCAACACAACCTCAAATCATCCCTGTGCTCCAGATGTGGATCCAGGAAAAATTTAGGTTGGTGCTTAACAAGGGTGCTGCCAAGATTTCCCAGCCAAGAGAGGGTTAAGTTCCCCAGCCGGAGAGATAGAGTTTTGATTTACAGAAGCTTGTGTTTGGTAAAGATTGGCAATAGACTTGACTACATTCACCTATGGGGGGCTGTAGCTACCCTGGCAGCCCTCTGGTGCCACACTGCCTCTCAAAGCAATAGGGCTGAAATTTAAAACCACAGTGATTCTGGTCTTGTTATCCTATAATAAACTTAGAATGATTTATTCTTCAAATAAAATAGAAAGATAGATAGATAGATAGATGGATAGATAGATAGATAGATAGATAGATAGATAGATAGATAGATAGATAGATAGATAGGTAGATCGATAGAAAAGCTGAGTATCAGTTCAGTTCAGCTCATTGAGTATAAAGATAAATCAATCAATAAATAGATCAATGGATCGAATACTGGTTCCCTCCTATTTAAATGGGGCTTCCTTATGGACCGAGATTTTTGTTTAAGTGCTATGGCCTAAACAGATACCTTATCATCAGGAGGCATTTGTTTGAATAGAGCAAGAGCATTACCTTTCGGGCCTAAGTGCTTCAGTAGCTACAGTTATTTTCCTAGCAATCTTTATCTTCTTTCTTGCATAGTTGCTCTCCTCCTCTGGTTACAATGAAATTGC